>NW_021011536.1:50165-286405 GCF_003987935.1 Bombyx mandarina
AAAAAAAAAAAAAAAAAAAAACGGTTACTAGAGCCCATAGACATCGACAACGTAAATGCGCGGCCCACCTTGAGATATAAGCTCTAAGGTCTCAGTATAGTTACAACGGCTACCCCACCCTTCAAAGCGAAACGCTGCTTCACGGCAGAAATGGGCATGGTGGTGGTACCTACCCGTGCGGACTCACAAGAGGTCCAACCACCAGTACAAGAGGTCCCACCACCAGCTTCCTACCAGCACCTATCAGCACCTTCTTCTGTTTCCTTCGTCATTCCCAGTCGGCTTTCCTACTTAAGCTCCTCTTTGCCCGGTTTTTCGCCTTTTTTTCAATATCGTCACAGAAATTGAAAAAAAAAAACATTTTAATTTTTTTTTTTAACAAAATCCCAATGTCACCTTGCATAATGTACATTAAAAAAAGCATAAAAAAGCCATGTATATTATTGTACGTGTTTGTATTTTAAGAGGCTTGAATAAATATTATTATTATTATGTGTATTAAACACTGCCTTGCCTGGGAAGACGGCAGGACACACTCCGGCGAGGTGGGCAACAATCGGCCGGAGCGTTAGGGACTATTGGGAGAGAAACCGGCGAACTATACTATTATTATTATTATTATTATTTGGCTCCGTATTATTTAATATATTTTTATAGACTACCAGCTGTACTCGTCAATAAAAATTAAAATTAACATTATTATTTCTCACCCCCATAAATATTCTCATCATTAACGCCCCCGCAACTGGTGTAGGGAGTTCCAACACTCATATAAATATTAGCCTATCCATTAAGTACATGTATGTTCTACATGGATACCAAGTTTCAAGTCAATCGGATGCACGGTTCAGTAGTTATAACGGAACATCCGTAAAAACCACTGTAGATTTATATATGTATTAGTATAGAACCTCTTTACGTCGTAAGCTTGAAATAAAAAGTAAACTCAATTATATTTGACAATTGTCTCAAATGATCATAGGATTTTTCGCAATGTTTACTTATTTATTTTAGAATGGGTTTTAGTATTAAAAGGTAATTGATTGTGTGTGGGGTTTAGGATTGGATAGGTGTTTATCGGATCTTGATCAGATTATCTACAAAAGGAGGTTACAATTAGTATAAAGATGTAAAGGACTGGGTCTATAGTGGTGCAGTATAGGACTAGAGGTTAGATGTAGGTCGGATCTGTGTCTGTTTGTGTACGAGAAGAGCTCGGGATCAGTACAGAGCTGCAGAGGACTGTGTCTATAGTGGTGCAGTATAGGACTAGAGGCTAGATGTAGGTCGTATCTGTGTCTGTTTGTGTATGAGCAGAGCTCGGGATCAGTACAAAGCTGCAGAGGACTGTGTCTGTGATGGTGCAGTGTAGGACTAGAGGCTAGATGTAGGTCGGATCTGTGTCTGTTTGTGTACGAGAAGAGCTTGGGATCTACAAAGCAGCAGAGAACTGTGTAGTGCAGTATTAAAAGTTGGATATAGATGGATATATATCTTATGACACTAAAGAGAACTATACTTGTTTCAGTCACAGCAAGAGAAGTGATAAAGAGACACAGTCATCAATGTTGAAAATAATCCAGGATTTAATACGAATAGAAAAATGGTTAGCGTCAGATTCCAACTAGTCGTGATATCCTCGCAAAGGAACTGTCCATCATCTATTTCAACGATAATCATCCTTAATTGTAACTGTATGGGTTCTATTATGACCCAATTTAAGGTTTATATTTTTATTTTTTTATTGCTTAGATGGGTGGACGAGCTCACAGCCCACCTGATGTTAAGTGGTTACTGGAGCCCATAGACATCTACATGGTAAATGCGCTACCCACCTTGAGATATAAGTTCTAAAGTATAGTTACAACGGCTACCCCACCCTTCAAGCCGAAACGCATTACTGCCTCACGGCAGAAATAGGCAGGGTGGTGGTACATACCCGTGCGGACTCACAAGAGGTCCTACCACCAGTAAAAGTTTATTATCTAGTGACAGTTCAATACAATCCAGTGACAAAAGAATTCCCACTTGATACGTGTACCGAGAGGACTGGTGGTCGTGGCGCCGACGACCGCCAGTCCGGCATCCCGAGGGGGAGGGTGATGGGAGAGATGTGCTCCGCACTAAACGCTTCACCTTCCCCCCTTTGCCTTTTCATGAGTTCTGTCTCATGCGAGGTTTGGATGCTGGTTGTTGAACGACAGGAGGTTTTAGTCGGTTCAACTCCGACATGCCCCGCCCTCCATCCCCAGTGGAGGGCGGAAGTCCGGCGATTTCCTCCTGACAAAAAAAAAAACTTGATTCGTGTGTTTTAGTGATCCAGAGAAAACGAATCTGCTGAAACAGAAGGCGGATAAGAAGAAACGTCAACATTCTCAGAAGTCGAAGACGAATCACGTATGAGTATCACGATTTATTTCACTCTTCTATCCAAATATTGAATGTAATGGACGGGGTTCATGGGAATTTTTTACTTGTGGTAGGAGCTCATGTGAGTCCACACGGGTAGGTACCACCACCCCGCCTATTTCTACCGTGAAGCAGTAATGCCTTTCGATTTCAAAGTTTGGGCAGCCGTTGTGACTATACCGAGACCTTAGAACTTATATCTCAAGGTGGGTGGCGCATTTATGTTGTGGATGTCTATGGACTCCGGTAACCACTTAACTCCAGGTGGGCTGTGAGCTCGTCCACCCATCCAAGTAACAAAACAAAAAAAAAAGTTTTAATATTTCTAATGTTCCTTCTAACGTTTTTCTAACCTTTCAATATTGAAATTACCATTTATGTCATCTTTATAACATATTAACCTCTTTTAAGATTTATATCATAGATCGTATAGAGGTTACATATATTTGAGACGCCAGACTCATTCCTCTAGGCCGATGATGGCTTGCACCAGTCTCATCGTGAGTTTTACATCGCGTCGCCATCTTAGATAGTCTTGTCTGATTCTATGAAAGCCTTTTTATTTTTTTCTTTGTCCAAAGAGTTCAAGCTGTTCTGAAACATCAAAGGCAATGCGCGACGTGGATAATGTGAAGGGTATTCGGATTGATAATAAAAATAATGTGAGTTTGTATGTTTTTAAGTGCATTCCTAAGTCAGGGGTAGTCGCTTGGCTATTTCAACAAACGACCGGTCTAATTCAGAAATTATGATTCTCTTTATTGCTAAGATCGGTCGACGAGCTCACGGCACATCTGTTGTTAAAGGGCTAAGGGCTACCGGAGCCTATAGTCATTAAGAACATAAATTTGACCACGTACCTCGAAACATGAGTTCTAAGTGTCAAGAGTTTTATAGTTTTACAGGCTGCCCCAACCTTCAAATCGAGTTACATTATTACTTCACAATAGAAATAGGCAGTGGGATGATACCTATTCGTGCGGACTCACAAGAAACCTTACCAGCTTGGTTAAGTTTGAACAGTAGACTGCAAAAACGCATGGATAGTGATTATTATCTAGCCTACTACTAACGCCATCTATGTAACAGGGTGGTCAGTTAATTTCACTTTTACTACTCTTTTCAGCTCATCGACGAGGAGAAAGGGGAATGGTGCTTTCGGGTGAATATTTTTCTCAATACGTACTTTTTTTTTAATTGCTTAGATGTGTGGTCGAGCTCACAGCCCACCCGGTGTTAAGTGGTTACATGTCGTCCATGGCCACTCCATCCTTTCTCCTGGGAGTTTCTTTTCATCGGAGAATGGGAGCAGCGTTCTTTGAGTATTACACCAGCGTACTGCCATCGAAACCCAGCATTTGCTGGTGAAGAGTCCACAGTAGGCACCGTAGTCTTCCCTGTTTTTCCCTTCAAAGGTACAGCCGTTATACAGGGCAAATGGAAAATTCGACTCCATATCTCAAAGAAGGGCTTGTTGTGATGTCCATGGGCAGCTTGGTCGTGCATTCGCTCGTCTCATCATGTAATTTGTTATATTGTAATACAGAGTGCAATTTAATACTAAATACTTTTGTAATTACCATGGTAACTTTAATTTCATGTCACATGCCACATAATAACAAGCGGACCGTCAGCTTGTCTACTCAACAACGAATACGCTCTATACACGTCGTATTGAATTAAAAGATTTATAAAAAAATAATTAAAACCATTTTTACGGTTTTACCTCGCATCTTTTAAATCCCGAAAAAAAATTGCGAGATTAATCCGTAAAATTTGTTTTAATTTTACGAAAACTCGTAAATAAAAACGAAGATACTATCTAAATTAATGGAATGTCTGAGGTACTTTTTATCGAAATGTATTTTTTTTATTTCTAGACTGAGAAAGAAGATCTAGATAAGGACGATACGTTTTCGTGCGTGTCTTGTGCGTAAGTATCTTTTTAAGATATTTCTTTAGACACGAAACAGGAGATATTGTTGTATTTATTGAAGTGAAAACTTCTTTAGAATCGTTGTGATTTCAAACCGGATGCAACGGAAAAAACGACAGGTAAGAGACACAAATACAAAAATGTGTAGGATGAAGCCAGCAAAGAATGAGACAGAAATATACATACTATTTAATACAGCGCCATCTGTGAGATTTTTAAATACTAACGTGTGTATGAAAGCTCTTGTAGTGAATTCTAATTTAGGATTATACGTGAAATTAAAATAACAATTCACAGAGGGCGCTAACCTTACAATTATTTACTAATGACAAAATTTTACATATACTTAAGACGTTTAGGATAATTGTATTTTAATTTTGGAAGGTTTCACTTCTACCACGTGTGAATTGCACACATTTTTATTATTTGTATTTATTTCATTATATATGTACGTGTATGTATATGGTTATGTTATTTATGTGTGTATATAGTCTGATATATTATGTATTAGCGTTTTTATTTATTATTGTTACTATTATTGTTATTTTGTATTGTATCAATAAGTAAATTGATTAGATTGTACTCTTCTACCCACCTATGTAAAGCTAACCCTCTTTAAGAACGGTTAGCTGGTCGATAACTCAATTGTTGAGTTAAGCTCGCCATTTTATAACTTTTCGCAATTATTATATTGTATTAACTGTGTGTACAATAAAGAATAAAGAGATCGGTTTTTTGAGTATCAATGGTGGTACGGTTCGTCCAGACAGCCCTTTTTTTATTGCCCTTGTAGGCAGACGAGCATACGGCCCACCTGGTGGTGAGTGGTTACCGTCGCCCATGGACTGCAATACCGTTAAGTACTCTCCGCAAGCTTCGTTTAAAGAAAGATGTGTCATAGTGCTGATAGTTGTGATAACAACTTCAATGATCTAAGAAATGATTTATTGATAAGCTTATTATAGCTGATCTATGATATGCTATAAATGATCTTAAAAGAATATACAATGACTTGCTGATAGCACGTATATGAATTGTCCCGAATATGAATGACTTCGATGTAAAATCTATCCGTATGCAATATTCGTATGCGCTTGCCCGTAGATACGGCGCTCAGATTTTCTTTAGAGAACTTTAAGCCATATTAGCTGAAACAAAGCGAATTAAAATTAAACGTGTCCAAATTTAATAATAATAATAATAATAAGCCTTTTATTTCCCATCACCTAAATATTACATGTAAATATTCCCAACCATATATAACTCCCACATTCAGATCCAATTACATTGCCGTTCACTTTTCCTCGACAGGAACCCCTATTTGGGTATAGGCCTCCTCCAGCTTAATCCAATTTACCCTGTTCCCAGCCTGCCTCATCCACTCCTTCCCAGCGGTGACTATGATATCATCACTCCATCGCTTCATAGGTCGTCCTTTCCTTCTTTTCCCATTAGGCCCTTTCCATTTTGTCACTTCAATTGTCCATCGTTTGTCACTGTAGCGTGCTACGTGGCCAGCCCATCGCCACTTTAATCTTTTACTGAAGTTTAGGACATCAATTAGTTTTGTCTTTTTTCGTATAAATTCACTTCTTACTTTGTCTTTTATTTTTATTTTTAGAATGCTTCTTTCCATAGCTTTCTGGCAATTAACCATTTTTGTTTTTATGGTGGTGTTGAAAGTCCACGATTGGCAATCATATGTGAGAGTTGGTAAGATGCATGTATCCATAACTGTTTTCTTCAGGTGGAAGTGTGTCCAAAATTACAATTGTCCTAATTAAGTAATAATGCTTTAGGACGCTTAAATAAAAAGCGGCTCTAAATAAAATAATGAAATGTTTATTTTATATGTAAAAATGTACAATGCTTTTTGTTAAAGGCTCGGGGATCGTGGCCTCCTAGATTTCTTCGATCGTGCATGCGCGTGACGTAACGAAATATTTCGCCACAATACAACCTACTTTAAAACTATTTTTACGGTTTAATCTCGCAAATTTTTACTATAATTATATCATTTCCGATGTTTTGAGTACTTTACAGTTTTAGCGGTCACGGTCGGACGGGTCAGTGACCTTCGTCACGTTTAACCGTAAAAGTAGTATTTATTAATTGTGTATCTGACACGCGTAAGTTGAATTGTAACTTAATATTTTTTATATGAAAAAGGAACACATAGAACATGGAAAGAGGTAATACGATAGGAATAGGGATTAGAATAGGAATAGGAATAGAGATCGGAATATGAATATGAATATGAATATGAATATGAATATGAATATGAATATGAATATGAATATGAATATGAATATGAATATGAATATGAATATGAATATGAATATGAATATGAATATGAATATGAATATGAATATGAATAGTGTGTCTGTTAAATTCTTTTCTTCGGTCAGATGAGTGAATTCTTTGTTAATTGAACCAATTTATTAGCCCTAATATTTCTTTCAAATCCTTGTTGTTGCCTTCGCGATATTTCAATTGATTTCAGTACGTTTAGTTCAATATTTTGGATTAATAATTTAATCTACTCATAAATATAAACATTTTTGTTTATTTAAATTTGTTGTCGGCGCTCGATACCTAAACGTGGGGGGCACGCGAAAGCGGAGTGCGAAGAGACCCGGAACAAAACTTGGAGACAGACAGACGCGACACAGACGCGTGCGCAACACCAACATAAGCAATAAGCCGCAGACTTAGAAATCGAGTGATTCAGATGTGGCATTGTATAAACATGGATATTTTCTAACTATTTATATAATTTTTTCGGGCATTATCTAGTATTTTAATACACATTCACTCCGACGCTAAAATCAAATTTGTACAAATTCACAACGCCTGACGTCAAAGCGTCCTAACGCCGCGACAGAGCGCTGCGTACTTATAGCGCTGGGGCTCTGTTTAACGGTATGTTACCATAGTAGTACAACACATCTCGGCGTCATAGCTAATTACGCGTTCTGTTTGACGAAGCCTTTAATGTGAATCGAATAATATAAAATTGTAAAAAGCAAAGTACATAACAAAAGCATAAAAATATAATTATATGGTTTTGTTCAATTCCTGGACATTTGTTTATGGTAATAAGGTCAATGGTGAACACCCGAATTAGGATATTTTTTTTCTTTTTTAGGTTAAAGAAGATCGCTGGCTCCCAATACGCGTGCGTTCTCTGCATTACCGCCATCTTGCTTGTAACAGTATTCATTGCGTACCTAATTCTATTTAAGAGTACTCCAGTATTTAACTCACAGCCGACTAGATTCTACGACAGCGAACGACTGAAACGGAAGATCGATTATCTGAAAGATAAAAAGGGATGGAGATACGACAATTTGCGGTGGGTTTTTTTTTTCGTAACGTTCTCTTAAGTGCTTGTTTCTTCTTAGACCAAGGTTTTTACTGGCGGTAGGACGTCTTGTGAGTCCGCACGGGTAGGTAACGCTACCCTGCCTATTTCTGCCGTGAAGCAGTAATGCGTTTCAGTTTTAAGGGCGGGACAGCCGTATAAGACGGAGCGTGGGTGGCAGCGTTTACATTGTTGATGTCTATGGACTCCGATAACCACTTAACACCGTAATTCAAATACCTTAATTATTTTTATTTGCTACAGACTGATAAGCAAAAAGCTACTGAACTCCTCTTACAAAAGAAATCTTTCGAAATTTTTATTGCTCTTGTAGGTAGACTAGCATACGGTCCATTTGATGGTGAGTGGTTACCGTCGCCCATGAACGTCAAAAATTGCAAGGCAATAATCAAGCCACTGTCTACCTTAAGTACCACAAGCCTCGTTTGAAGAAGGACATGTCATAGCGCACGGGAAGCACCGTGGAGGGGAGCTCATTCCATAGCCGGATGGTACGTGCCAAAAATATCTCTGGAAACGCACTGTGGATGACCGCAGTGGCTCCAGGTAGTATGGATGAACTCTACTCCGGTGGCGGGCGGTGTGATAGTAAAAACGAGATGACGGGATCATCTCAAACAATTCCTTAGAGTACTCTCCATGACTGAGTTTCTCGCCGGATCTTCTCAGGAGGTCGCGTTTCCGATCCGGTGGTAGATTCTGAGAAGCACGGCTCTTGCTAGGGTTCGTGTTAGCAAGGTCGTCAGGTTTGAGCCCCGTGAGCTCACCTACTCGTCGGGTTACGATGAAATGCTCCCTCAAGACCAACAATAAGGCGCTTAAAGCGTCAATAATTGTAAGAGACACGCGAGTCGTACGGTTTGACAAATTATTTTAATGTTACAGAAAACCTAAAGGCGATTCAAAACCCTCAAGCTATGGAGGTGCTTCTGAATCCGGTAAGAGCTTAGCAAATGTTTGCCTAACACTTTGTATTCGATTTTTATTGGAGCCAATAAGCCGCGTCTCATGACGGACACCCGAATTGGAACATGGGGTCAAAGTCGTCGTGGCCTAACGGATAAGACGTCCGGTGCATTCGTGTTGAGCGATGCACCGGTGTTCGAACCCCGCAGGCGGGTACCTATTTTTCTAATGAAATACGTACTCAAAAATGTTCACAATTGACTTCCACGGTGAAGAAATAACATCGTGTAATAAAAAGGAAACCCGCAAAATTATAATTTGCGTAATTACTGGTGGTAGGACCTCTTGTGAGTCCGCGCGGGTAGGTACCACCACCCCACCTATTTCTGCCGTGAAGCAGTAATGCGTTTCGGTTTAAAGGGTGGGGCAGCCGTTGTAACTATACTTGAGACCTTAGAACTTATATCTCAAGGTGGGTGGCGCATTTACGTTGTGGATGTCTATGGGCTCCAGTAACCACTTAACACCAGGTGGGCTGTTAGCTCGTCCACCCATCTAAGCAATAAAAAAAAGTCGCTGTCTCAAGCCGAATCCGTTAGTTTGTTTCGCGACAAAAGTATGCAGAATTTTGCTAGTAAATGAGCAACCATTTATTAATTACACTTCATGTAATATTTACATTAGCGGACTTAATGTCTAAGGCATTCTCCTCTACCAGTCAACCAAAGGTGGTGCAGAGTAGATAAAGGTAGGTAGGTGCATTTAAATTATATTACAAATATACCATATATTTAAATACACAAAATACATACCATACATAAGTGTAAATAAATAATGATTTAAAAAAACAAAAAAACACGCTTTATATAAAATTCAACCAATTTTTTTTTATTAAATATAATAAAATAAAATTTATTTTTAAAAAAGCGTGCTTTTTAAGATATTATTGAAATAATAATTCTTCTACTCATATCTGTCAGAAAAATATTTATAACTAATAACACCATGCACCCCACGCTTTTTTTACAATAAAATTTATATATTTTTTACACAATTTTCAATTTAAATTTATTAAATTTATATTCATTTTTTTAGTTGAATTTTATATAAAGCGTGTTTTTTTAGTTTTTTTAAACTATTATTTATTTTTCACTTTTTAGTTGAATTTCAATATTTTTTTTAATATTGAATTCTCATCGGTCCTCGATAAATCTACAAAGTTTGAATGAAATCTGGCCGTTTAAAGTGGGTCCAAAATGGCGTCTAAAGGAGTCAGTTACAAACATACAAACATACATACAAGTGAAGGTAATATAAAGCGTGTAATATAGGTACATACGTATATTTAATATAACTTTTTTTTTCAGTTTAATTTAAGATACTTTATATTTTTACCGATACAGATATTATTATTACAGATTACAGATTCAGATATTTTTACAGATATTTTATTTTCAGGATTCGGTTCGGCAAGCTTTCGTGGTTGGGTGAGTTTTAAGCTGTATTTTTAATGTATTAAATGCGTGTTTACCTTACCGATAGATAGATGCGTATAGGGTAGTGATAATGACAGTGGCGATGAGGAACATCTTCCGACGTGCTGGTGTTTGCTCGGTAGACCGTAGGCAACTGTCTAAGAGTCTCCTGTTGCATGGCAGAAATAGATAGGGTGGTGGTATCTATTCTACCAATCTCTACCAAGGTTTTTACTAGTATTAGGAAGTCTTGTGAGTCCGCACGGGTAGGTATCACCACCCTGCCTATTTTACTGGTTCTCTTATTTTACTGGATCTTTTCCAAAGAACCGTTTAATTCACAGTAACTCTTTAAAAGATAAAGATACAGCAATTATGTTGCCGTGTACTTATTAATTATACATTTGAATAATACATTAATGATAACTGACCGGAACCGATGGAGGCTGACAGTCGACAAGCTAAAACTGAGTCACGATCCTCAGCAATGAGGGAGCGATGGAGAAGAAGATACCGTTGAATATAATATGAAATCACTATAATAATATGATCTACATATATTCCAATATACTTAAATACACATAAAAAAGGGTGCGTGTACTTATGTACGCGCGTAAGAAGTTATATTTTATTTTTATTAAATTTATTTCTTTTTTAAGTACTAAATAATTAAAAATAAATAATTAACGTTAATAATTTAATAATATTTAGTATGAATTATATTAAATAATAATTTTGTCATTTCTATTACTAAAAAATGAATGCTAATAACACTTTTTTTACGAAAGTTCACCTGCGGCTATATTCAGACTCGCCAAGTTACGTCGGTCGTATTGTAATGAGCGATTTAGTGGGCAACTTCATTTCTGTTAATTTTGTGTCACGGTGCGCACAGATCGTAAAATTTCACTCTCATCAATTTTTCATAACGCGCCTAAAGAAGTATAACTTCAATAAACCAACAGTATAGATAAAGCATAAACAAGCAAATAACACTAGGCGGATAGGTAATGCTCCTTCACTATTCTTTTAAAGCAGCTTAAAGTTCTAAATTCAAGATCTAAATCTAAATCTTATGTTAGTTTTTTTTGAATAGAACATACAATCTCGAATGAGTTATCAATCAAAAGCTTCACGATCATATAAAAAGTGATTCGTCACGAGTGAAAGCAAAGGGAAAAGCGAAACAATGCATTCCAAAGAGGGAGAGATAAAAAGCGGCCCATTCAATGTTGACAGTGCCATATAACTAAGTGTTTCCCGAGCGCTATGACATGTCCTTCTTCAAACGAGGCTTGTGGAGAGTATTAAGCGGTAGGCAGCGGCTTGGCTCTGCCCCTGGCATTGCTGAAGGCCATGGGCGACAGTAACCACTCACCATCAGGTGGGCCGTATGCTCGTCTGCCTACAAGGGCAATAAAAAATAAAAAAAAACATTGTCGAAAGTTGTGTACATGCTTAAGCATTTACTAATCACTGAGTATCTTTGTGAGGACAGATTTGATTGCATCTTATAGCTCTTAGGAAGGCAAACGGGGATATTTTTTGTTCGGGCATTGTGCCGAACTTCCTACGAGGTAGGGGACACGCAGGATACGTGGCAATTTTTTTTTTATTGCTTATATGGGTGGACGATCTCACAGCCCACCTGGTGTTAAGTGGTTACTGGAGCCCATAGACATCCACAGCGTAAATGCACCACCTACCTTGAGATATAAGTTCTAAGGTCTCAGTATAGTTAAAACGGCTGCCCCACCCTTCAAACTGAAACGCATTACTGCTTCACGGCAGAAAATAGGCAAGGCGGTGGTACCCACCCACGTGGACTCACAAGAGGTCCTACTACCAGTAGGCACTGGACGGTCTCCAGATGTTGGGAGTAGACCACGGGCCCAAGGATGTTTTTAGGGCTCTACCTCACCAGCACTCTCCCATCCGACGTCTGATCTCCGCCCGGGTTTGGAAACAGGTCAGGTTAGGGAGGTTCCCGCGGTCTACACTTAGGCAATAGGGAAAATGACTCAAGTGATGTCAAATGGTTACCTGATATTCGGAAATCTGATCGAGAGATTTGAGATAGGCTACCGGGTTTGCCGCAGAAACAGATCGACGCGAATTTACTGATGATAATGCGTGTTAGGAGTTTGCCAGGTTTAGTGTCGCTGACGGTCTATTTGGGCCGTGAAGCTACCATGGGTTCTGTTCCAATAGGTAGCAATAACCTTCAAATCAAAACAAAATAAAAAAAATTTTTATTCAACATAAATGAAAATACATACTTGTTGAACGTCAAAAGAACTACCTCCAATTCAAAAAACTAGCCTCCGTCCTGAGAAGAATTGGCAAGAAACTCAGAGGGAATGTCTTTTTTTTTTAAATATTAGTTTTTTTTATATTAGATTTTTTTTAAATATAAATTTTTACAATGAGTGTTATAACGTAACAATTATTGCAATATTGAAATGCCCGGAGCGGCAACTCATTCCCACTTTGTGCAATCTTCTAGATAATCATTGACTTTATAGTAAGCTTTATTGCACAGATGTTCTTTAATAGTTTTCTTAAACCTATGTATATGTAGGTTCTGAACATCTTGTGGGATTTTGTTGTGCAGGCGCACAGACAAACACCCGAATGAGTTTCGTATCTTATGTAACCTACTCATCGGCACAACAAGCTTGTGTTTGTTCCTAGTATTTCAGGATTGCGGTTTGCCCTTGGTACCGCGAGTTCCCTTGTTAAAGCAGTGATATTAGCGTTTGAAGAGTCGGACAACGACCTCATTTCTCAAGGCGTATACTGTCATTAAAGCTCCAGTTACCATTTAACCTGTAGTACAGCTGTATATTACCTCTCCTCCTCCTCGAGTCGTGTTCCTCATGTCTGAGGGTCGTGACCACCATCACCCATGAGCTTCAATCTTAGGATCTTTTTCCACTTTCCCCTGTCCACGGCGTCATGCAGCGCGCTGTACACTGTACTGTCCAAAGCGGTGCGGATCTGATCGGACCAACGAGTATGGCTGCGGCCTCTAGATCTGTTGCCTTCAACTTTCCCTGTGATCATAAGTTTTTCCAGGTTATCGCCGTCTTTCCTCGCAATGTGACCAAAATATTCGAGGATCCGCTTCAGACATACAGTAGACAGTCTGATTTTGATGCCCAGTTGCTTCAATATCGACACGTTAGTCCGGAAGGCTGTCCACGGAATTCTTAGCATGCGTCTCCAACACCACATTACAGGTTTACATTACCTCTACAGGGCAATAAATAACAAATTGTCTAAATCCGTAGCACTACTCTCGTAGCTTCGTAGCCGTAGCACTATAACCGTAGCCTCGTAGTCAAAGCGCTACGTTTTGAGAAAAGCACCTAAATAAAAACTGATTACCAGGAATTGGCCTAGTATAGACATCTTGGGCAATCGATACGCGAACCAAAATGTCTACAGCCTCTTATCTCCTACTAATGTTGTAAAACTCACGCAAGCGCTGTTTGGAAATGAAGGTAGAGTATGACTCTAATGCCCATAAGTACTTAGTGGCGGGCGATTATTTACTGACTCCTCAAATAGTGTGATATCTTAAAAAGTCGTAGTGGGCCTTAGTGGTCACTAGTACGCCACAAGGGAGTACCATTTTTTCTAAAAGAAAAATGACCTATTTTAAAATTTTCGCCGCCATAAAATATAATTTTTTGCTAAAAGTCGCATTTTTATCTGACGTTATACTATCAGTATTCTCCGGATACTGCTTATAAACAAGTGATTTATATTCTCAGACATATGCCTAAATAAACAATTCTAAGCAATTATATATTATTAAATGTCACAAGTGGCTTCGCCCGCCCGGTCAATGAAATGTCTCAGTATAGTTTCAAGTGTGAATGAGATATTTTTGCGGGATAAAAGATAGCTTAAATCAGTTTCTTTATCTAAGAATGTCACTATAAAAATCATGTCAATCCGTTGCCTCGTTGAGACGTGAATGAAAAACAAACAAACACACATTGAAATTTATAATATTAATTAAAACAATAAGCAAAATTATATGAACTAGAGGTCCCGCAGTAGTCGAAATTCGACTATAATTAATTGGAATTGTAAGTTTGTACACTATTATGATTGTATTTTATACTTTTATAAAAAAATATTAATAATGACAAACAATATTTAATTTTTTCTCAATTTGACAACAGACGTCAAGGACAAAAGTTTGACAATAAATAGTATGCATGCGTGTGTGCGTCAAATACATGGTATGTAGTGTGTGTAATGTTTTCTTTATTGATTTAATGTATCTTTTATGCATTATTTAAAAAAAATATTAGCATTGTGCACTTCTTCTCTATATCTATACTAATATTATAAAGAGGAAAGATTTGTTTGTTTGTTTGTTTCGAATAGGCTCCGAAACTACTGGACCGATTTGAAAAATTCTTTTTCCATTAGAAGCCAACATTGTCCCTGATGAACATAGGCTACTTTTTTAAATTTTTTATTTATTTTATTTTTTTGGTTTCATGTGTGTTTTAATGTTTCCGAAGCGAAGCGAGGGCGGGTCGCTAGTTCTCTATAAATGTGGAAAATTTCATACTCCTCCGTCCGCGCAATTTTCGTAAAAAGGGATACAAAGTTTTTGCTTCACGTATTAATATATAGATAAGATCATTGAATAACAATCTTAGTTTTGAAGTGAATTTTGCGATTAAAATCTCATAGCCTGATGATAATCGCATCCCTATATTTTTTAGCGCATTCAAAATCGTTTTTTTTTTTAAACAAACAATAAAATACTATACGTCCCTCCAATGAATACGAAACTTTTAAAAATACTTTTTTACCGCGTCCCGTAAATCTTAATAAAGTCTAATAAAGAAAAAAATATATATACACGGAAAGAGTTGCTGTAGTCCCAATACGCAGTCTATAAATCAATTTATATCCCGCTGTATTGACGCTGTATAGATTTTAGGACCAAATTTTTTTTATTTTTTTTTATTGCTTAGGTGGGTGGACGAGCTCACAGCCCACCTGGTGTTAAGTGGTTACTGGAGCCCATGGAAATCTACAACGTAAATGCGCCACCCACCTCGAGATATAAGTTCTAAGATCTCAGTATAGTTACAACGGCTGCTCTACCCTTCAAACCGAAACGCATTACCGCTTCACGGCAGAAACAGGCAGGGTGGTTGAGTGAATGAAGAAGTTTTCAAGTCAGACACAAGTTTTGAATTCCTCGTGGCCTAAAGAATAAGACATCCGGTGCATTTGTATCTAACGATGCAACGGTGTTCGAATCCCACAGGCCGGTACCAATTTTTCTGATGAAATACGTACATAAAAAATGTTCACGATTGACTTCCACGGTGAAGGAATAACATCATGAAATAAAAATCAAATCTCCAAATTTATAATTTGCATAATTACTGGTGGTAAGACGTCTTGTGAGTCTGCACGGGTAGGTACCACCGGCAGCCGTTGTAACTATACTGGGATCTTAGAACTTATATCTCAAGGTGAGTGGCGGCATTTACGTTGTAGATATCTATGGGCTCTAGTAACCACTCAACACAAGGTGGGCTGTGAGCTCGTCCACCCATCTAAGCAATAAAAAAAAAAACATAGTAAAAATATTAAATTCCCGATAACTATATAACGTCCATGCAGCTAGTACAAATGGCGGTATAAATTTTGTGTCTTAGGTGCGAGTCGTGAGCAATGATTTGTGGCCGGCGACGCTGCCATTACTCAAGGAGGCTCAAAGTTTATACTCATTATATTTGTGGCACTCTTGGGAATTGAGGATTGGGCGTTTTTTTTCTTCCTTGTACAATCTGCCGTTGCGCTTGTGATAACTATCTTAGTACACAAGATGTTCGATAGATGCCTGAATCTCGCTGACATGACGTTTTCAAGCTATGTTTGTACTAAAGGCAAGCTCCGGCTCCGCTCGGATCTTAAAAATTTCAACGATATTTAGTTTTGACCGTGTTTTATTTTTTAAAATAAAAGATCACTTATTGGGGGGCATAACTAATAGATAGACATATGCTGTCGCGACATTTTTTGTAAATAATAATGTGTTCTACAAAGTACTTTACATTATTTTATTCTATCATCAAAAGTTTTCGCAGAGCACGCGATGTAAAGAATATTTTAGGTAATTTTTTTACACCTTGGGTTACATTATTGGAGTTTTAGTAGGGATCCCTAATTATTTTCAAAAAAGATTAAAGCCTATGTCACCCGGGAATAGTGTAGCTTCGAAGCAGTAAAATAATTTTTCAAATCGGTTTAGTAGTTTCGGAGCCTATTCAATACAAACAAACAAACAAATCTTTCCTCTTTATAATATTAGTATAGAAGTATAGATATATACAAGTTCCGATTAACCACATCAAGAGCCCTAACCACCCGCGCGTACTCACGAGAGGTCTTACCACCAGTAAATTAAATAGCTTAAGTTATTTTCAATGTTAATTGTTTACGATGAGGCAGTACTTTATTAAATATTTAAATAAATAAGAAAAAAATTGTGTTTCCGTTGACTTCGTCGCGAGAACAACACACACATAAATAATATAGACATAACTAAACAGAACATAATCAGCAAAGTAGTCGGTACGTACAAAACGGGTTGACAAAGGGCCCTGGTCTGTCTGTCTGTCCAGAACAATGGGGTCCCGCGGGCGGACGGCAGATTAAAAAAGTCTGAAACGAAAGATTAATGTGTATATAGTGAGACGAGTCGGGGCCATAACTATGTATAGTTTTGAAGGATTTTTTTTTAAGAATAACGCTTTCAAACGCTGTTTTGAGCTTTTAAAACTGTGGCTCTGCTTCAGGGTCACTAAACTGTAGGGCAATTATTATTGCTTTCGCCGGCCACCACGCGGGACGTTAAATTTTTAACCAGTGTGTGCCCAACCACACACTGAAGACTATTGAACATACATGAGTCGTCTATTATCAAAGGTGGCAATCTGTGCATTTGAACAAAAAAATCTTATTGATATGTCAATACAGATTGATTTGAATATAATCGTCTCCTTCAAAGAATACGGTTCAAAACCTGCATTAAATAAAGGTTAATACTTAACCTGTTATTTATCTAAGATGTCGTTCAGAAGAGTTTTGTGACTGCCAATGGAATACAAAGTCAATAATTCGTTTTTCTGATTTACCAATAATTGTCNATATGTCAATACAGATTGATTTGAATATAATCGTCTCCTTCAAAGAATACGGTTCAAAACCTGCATTAAATAAAGGTTAATACTTAACCTGTTATTTATCTAAGATGTCGTTCAGAAGAGTTTTGTGACTGCCAATGGAATACAAAGTCAATAATTCGTTTTTCTGATTTACCAATAATTGTCCAAAAGTCACATTGCCGGCTTTGACAATAGTCGACTCACATATACATTTGGCCATTTCGAATGTGTTAGTATAATTATATGTGTTCTTTGTCGGTAAACTTTTTCAAAATCGTTTCCAAGCGCTCAAAGAAAGTTCTCGAATACATGCTTGCGAATACATGCACGAATGCGAATGCTTTTTACTGGTGGTAGGACCTCTTGTGAGTCCGCACGGGTAGGTACCACTACCCCGCCTATTTCTGCCGTGAAGCAGTAATGCGTTTCGGTTTGAAGGGTGGGGCAGCCGTTGTAACTATACTGAGACCTTAGAACTTATATCTCAAGGTGGGTGGCGCATTTACGTTGTAGATGTCTATGGACTCCAGTTACCACTTAGCACCAGGTGGGCTGTTAGCTCGTCCACACATCTAAGCAATAAATAAATAAAACATTGGTTTTAATTTTTAGAAACAGTTGCTTCTTACCTTAAAACTGTATATCAGAAGGTCCTTTCTTAAATACCGCGTGTTTTAATGATTATTTGGGTCCCACATATGTGGATACTAAATTCAAAACGGCGTTGAAGAAGCTTCCGTCCAATACCGCTCTGAAAAGTTATATAATAATAATACAGTCTTGATAAAATAAACTAAAAAGATTTTTTTTTTAATTTTTTTTTGTGCATTGTAATATCTGTATTTGGTGTCTTCGTGAGCACTCACAAAGAGGTCGTCCAGGTATGCGTTTTGTTAATGATACTTTGCTGCAGCGAAAAGCGCATTCATTGACTTTTGACTTTGGTTCGAGAGCTAGGTATTGTTTTGAATTTTTTTACTCTTTTTTTTTCTCCTATCTCATCGTTCATAGCCATGAGGGGCTATTCCGGTTTCGTCTGACCAGTAAGAAAGCTCATGGAGTCAGGCCTGGAAGAGGTTGCGAAGATCTGCTCTAAAAAGATTCTCGCTGATTCTACCACCGGATTGGAATCGCGACCCGCTGCGAAGATCCAGCGAGAAACTCCGTGTGTTGTGTCTTCGGCTTAAGTTTCACGCCGAACTCTTTAGACTCGACGAATTCGACGAGAATTCTTAAGTGTTCCGTGTGTGGATCGAGAGGATCCATAACGTCGTCTCTTCCCAGAAGTTGTTCTACTGATGGCAGTCGATAAGATATTTTTAACGCGGTACTGCACGACGTATCTGATGCTTATAGGTTCGGACGCTATTACGCCAATCGCACCTTGGACCTTCAGTTAACGTCTCTGTTGTATCAAGATTCTTCTACCCTCCAAACCGTATCGTATTATCGCATTTGCGTCATGAATAAGCAGGATCCTGTCCCAAGAACCTTTAATCTGCACTTAGGTAGCGAAAACAGGATCAAGAAAATTTGGGATTGAAGACATGGAAGATGCATACTACAGGCGATTGCTAGGACGGTCTTAGAAGCAATTTTTTTTTTATTGCTTAGATGCGTGAACGAGCGCACAGCCCACCTGGAGTTAAGTGGTTACTGGAGCCCATAGACATCTACGACGTAAATGTGCCACCCACCTTGAGATATAAGTTATAAGGTCTCAAGTATAGTTACAACGGCTGCCCCAACCTTCCAACCGAAATGCTTCACGGCAGAATTAGGCAGGGTGGTAGTACCTACACGCGCGGACTCACCAGAGGTCCTACCACTAGTAAGTATCCACCAGTAATTATCAGGAAGGCGGCAGGATCAGGCGCTTATGATGAGCTTGTCGTGTTAGAAAACATATCCAGCTCTTGGCCTATAAGCATTATTGCGGGAACGAACCACGAAAAAAAGGGCCCGTAAATGTCGTGCCAGACGTGCGCCGCTGACGAAAAAAAAAAAACTTAACGGCCGTTTGTATTGCTCTTGGAGCTTTTTCATTTTTCACTTTGCGGCGCTTACGTTGGAGCGCTTTCGTCGTCGTTAAAAGCACGGCGATATTTTTACGTTAATGCTCTAGTTAAATGTTTACGATAGCTAGACGAGCA
Organism: Bombyx mandarina; assembly: GCF_003987935.1. The sequence continues at coordinate 69,644 of NW_021011536.1, forward strand.
TACGGTGCGCTTTGTGTTAAGTGAAGAAAAACTAGTGTTCTCGGTCTGTGATTTTTTTAATTAAAAACATTAATCTCGACCCGATCTTGGCATGGCCGCGTGCGTTTTAGCATCGCCTGAGAATGACACAGATGTTCCGCTTAATAGTTTTACGGTTTTGTTTCTAGTTGTCACGTCTAGGTTTTGATAGTCTGTTAGATATGTGTCGTTCGTTCAATTTTAGAGATTCAGATCAGTACTGACCTGTTGACAAAATGATCCGGTTCGTACGACCCGTTCAGTCGAACGAACGACTAAGCGAGACGGGCGCGGGGCGAGACGCGGCAAACCGAAATGACCCGAATGACAGTCGTACTCGTATGGTTCTTTTCTTCTGATTCGTAGGTTTTGTGTTAAACGAGTCGATTTAGTGAACGACTCATATTTTTTGAAGTGACCCTATCGTTCGCGCGGACTTTGAGACAGGGTCGTTTGACTCGTTCGTTCGCGAACGACACATATCTATAGTCTGTATAAATAAATGTACTTTAAAAAAACTAACAAAACACGCTTTTATAGAAAATCCAACTAAAAAATTTAAAATAAATTTTAATAAATTTGAATTAAAAATAGTGTAAGAAAAATTATTTTATTGTAAAAAAAAAGCGTGGGGTGCTTTTCAGGATATTATCAAAATAACCCTTCTACTCATATCTGTTCATAAAATATTTATAATTACTGATACCATGCACCCCACGCTTTTTTTTACAATAAAATAATTGTTTCTTACACTATTTTTAATTCAAATTTATTTACAATTGTTTAGTTGGATTTTCTATAAAAGCGTATTTAGTTAGTTTTTTTAAACTAAATATTATTTATTTTTCATTTTTTAGTTGAATTTAAATTTTTTCAATTTTTTCATTTTTTTTTAAATATTGAATTGTCATCGGTCCATAATAAGTATACCAAATTTCGAGTTAATCCGACGTTTTGAAGGGGGGTCGAAATCATGTTCAAAGATTCCGTTACATACTAACATACATACGTCTGAAGCTAATAAAAGCGTATTAAAAAGCAATTCACGTAAATGCATTATAATAATTTTAATTCAATGAAACTTGGCTTCGTAAATCGATCTGATATACCAGAGTGAGAGGCAAGAGAGGCATACACGTTATTGTGTCTAAGCCCGCAACCGCTTAAGAGCGGGTGGGCCGTGCGATCCATCCATCTAGGGCAGTGATTATCAAACTTATTTCTTTTACCGCCCCCTTTGAAAATCAATTATTTTTCAGCGCCCCCCATTTTTTATACACCCCTAAAACTTTAAAATCACAGTTTCATTAATTTAATTAATAAATGTTGTATTAATTTTAGTAAATGTAGTACCACGTAGTACATAATTATGTATTTGTAGATGCTATTATTGTTTCTTCATATTATTATATGTCCGTACACTGCTATAGAGCGTGTATTTACAAATTTGCACTAGGGCTAACAAAAGAAAACGGCCAAAGATCATGAGCTACGACGGTACTAAAATAAGAGTTTTTTTTTTATAGCCCTTGTAGGCAGACGAGCATACGGCCCACCTGATGGTGAGTGGTTACCGTCGCCCATGGACTTCAGCAATGCCAGGGGCAGAGCCAAGCCGCTGCCTGCCGCTAAGAGCACAAAGCGTTTGTGTTCGTATTATATATAATATAATATACGTATTATATAACGTATTATATACTCATCCATTCTCTCTCTATTTTGTAATTATTATATATAATACGTTATTATATATAATAATTACAAAATAGAGAGAGAATGGATGAGAGAACGAAAAGAAAGAGGGAGAAAGAGAAAGGTATTATACACTACTCGCTTGTGTGTGCGACTGTCGCGCCTGCGCACGTCTCATTTAACGGTTTTATTCCACGCACTTTTTTCCACGGATTTTTTCTTACGGTTTTACTATCGCATTTTTTTCAGTTCGGTCGCGCAGCAAAATCCCTATCCCCTCCGAGCCTGCCGTAAGGAACTTCGTTCCAAAAAAAACCCAAACAAACAATTCTACAATTCGACGCTTGAAAGGCAAACGTGACTAAGCGATAATGCATGAACTTTACAGTAAACTAATTTAAAGTTGAAATATCTGAAAACAAAATTTATTTTAATGAATCTAGCTGTAGTATAATCTAGCTAGTAGCTGTAGGATTGGAATGATTTTAATAGACCTAGAAATATATATTTTTTTGCGCATCGAATATGGTTATTGCCTATCATTTATGTACAAAACAGTTATTGTCGCTTAGTCACGTTTGCCTTTCAAGCGTCGAATTACAAATCAACTTGTCCCATGTCGCTGCAATAATTCGTGATCACTTTAATACGTATTTAAATAACGGGAAACGAGTAATTAAGAATGAGTGAATCACTCGGCGTACGTAAATAAAGCACGTCTTAATTAGTACGCAGGTGCGGGGCGGGACGCGGGCTTAACTTAGTGCGCGGAGGGGAGAAGGAGCGGTAAATATTATATCAATTTATTGTTCCGTGTTAATTGTTCGCCTGTTTGTGATGCTTGGGGTGGTTTACGCGTTGCGACGTAATGTTTTTGATAGTCGCCCTTAGATTTTGCGCGGGTAGGCACCACCGCGCTGCCTATTTCTGCCGTGAAGCAGTAATGCGTTTCGGTTTGAAGGGCGGAGCAGCCGTTGTAGCTATACTGAGATCTTAGAACTTATATCTCAAGGTGGGTGGCGCATTTACGTTGTAAATGTCTATGGGCTCCAGTAACCGCTTAACACCAGGTGGGCTGTGAGCTCGTCCAGCCATCTAAGGAATAAAAAAAAAAGATACGATCCACTGAGTTTTTCGCCGAATTTTCTCAGTAGATCCGATCTGGTGGTAGATCCAGCGGTAGATACACTGCTCTTGCTAGGGCTAATGTTAGCAGCTCTTTGGAGCCCCGTCAGCTCACCTACTCGTTTAGTCATTTAGTATGCCCTCCAAGATCACTAGGATAAAATTTAAAAGAAATATTAAAAGAAGAATAAGGCTTAAAGACTTTTAAAAGCATTTATAGTTTCTAAGATCCTAAATATGTCGACGTGTGTAAGTGAAAATTTCGTAACTTGCATTTTAGGCTTAAACACTTTTTACAATATTCTTGTATAAAAAAAAATACTAATACTAATAATAGTCCGTATCTCGTTTTCCTACGATTAAATTTTTCATCAAATTTCACACCAATTTGTCAACTTTATATCTCTATAAATAAATATAATATGAGGTGTGATTTTTTTCGAAATATTTTTTTTTGGTTTGGTGTAAAGTTGGATTTTTCAAGTTACGACAATTCTGTTTTCTACCATCAATTTCTAATCGTTTTCATGATAAGATTTGATTAATTTTAAAATGAGCAGTCCAAAATCGAACCCGCGATTCGCAAAGCATTGTGCTCATTAATCCTAAGGCGTTTTATTACAAAACTTGTACATTCCGTAAGTTAGTTTTGTTCTCTCGTTCCGGCTTAGCCGAAATGTGAAGGGCTCGAAAGAGACGGAGAATTCCACACATGGCACATGCCGATAATGAATACAGCCATTTCGAATTTTTGTTAAGGCCCATACATTCGCTTCAAGAAAAATAATGACTCAATATAATTAATAAATTAGGTGAATTTAATGTACAATAGAGGTCCCGCAGTAGTCGAAATTCGACTATAATTAATTGGAATTGTAAGTTTGTACACTATTATGATTGTATTTTATACTTCTATAATCACAAATTTCGCCAAGACTACACTATAAAAAATAATAACAAAGACAAACAATATTTAAACTATTCTCAATTTGACAACAGACGCCAAGAACAAAAGTTTGACAATAAATAGTATGCATGCGTGTGTGCGTCAAATACATGGTATGTAGTGTGCGTAATGTTTTCTTTATTGATTTAATGTATCTTTTATGCATTCTTTAAAAAAAATATTAGCATTGTGCACTTCTTCTCTATATTCTCTATAAGTGTGGAAAATTTCATACTCCTCCGTTAGCGCAATTTTCGTAAAAAGGGATACAAAGTTTTTGCTTCACGTATTAATATATAGATACTCATTGTATTGTAGTTTTCTTCATTTTTCATCCTTAAATCAAATTGATCTTGTAATAGGGAATGCTGTGTATAAGAGAAACGATATAGGTTGCTTTGTCCTCTCTCTCTCTCCACGGTCGAGTGGTTCGCGAGACGCTCTGTCTATTCTCTCACTCTCTCTCTTGATAATTTGTATCTTTCCTCTCTAGCCGTAACGAATCTGTCGTGAGTTAAATTTTACTCTCGACTCGCCTAAAGAAGTTTCACTTCAAAAATTACTTCATCGTGAAAGTCGTCCGTGAAGTGTGTTTGAAAGTCGCAGTGACCTAAAGAATAAGACGTCCGGTGCATTCGTATGTAGCAATGCACCGGTGTTCGAATCCCGCAGGCGGGTACCGATTTTTCTAATGAAATACGTACTTAACAAATGTTCACGATTGACTTCCACGGTGAAGGAATAACATCGTGTAATAAAATCAAACCCGAAAAATTGTAATTTGCATAATTAGTGATGATAGGACCTCTTGTGAGTCCGCGCGGGTAGGTACCACCACCCTGCCTATTTCAGCCGTGAAGCAGTAATGCGTTTCGGTTTGAGGGGTGGGGCAGCCGTTGTTCTGAGACCCTATAACTCATATCTCAAGGTGGGTGGCGGCATTTACATTGTAGATGTCTATGGGCTCCGGTAACTACTTAACACCAGGTGGGCCGTGAGCTCGTCCACCCATCTAACCAATAAAAAGAGCACAAACAATACGAGCTCATAAATTAGAACACGGCTCCTCCTTAAATGTTTGGTGCATGTACTGGTCTTAATCTCAATTCTCGAAAGTTCGGGTCAGCAATTAATGAACTTTGATAATAAAATCGAAACTAATTAAGAAACATTTGAGGCCCGTTGTGCTTTGACGTTTCATATGGTTTACCTAATTTAGTTATTTGTAACGGAATTTAATTTGAATTTGTATGAATTTAAAATTAACCAGAGCAGTTTAGTGTGAGCTTTCTTTCTTTCTTTTTTTTTCTACCTATCCTGATAGCCTTGAGAGGCTATTTCAGCTTCACCGTAACGTGTGTAGGTGAGCTCACGGGGCTCCAACCGGAGTCTTGCTAACACTGACCCTAGCAAAAGTAGTGCTTCGCAGAATCTACCACCGGATCGGAAACGCGACCCACTGAGAAGATCCGGCGAGAAACTCAGTGGGCTGTGTCTGAGGGTTAATTCGCTCGTCGAGCCCTTCGTCGCAAGCGACGGGTTCGACGAGGACGGTGACTAGAAACTTTCTTTCACTTTGGTTACTGTTGTCCCACGGGGGATACAGCAAAAATAGTTTTAAATTAACACACACATAATACTTTTTTCCTGTTCAATTACGCCACAAGGCAATGTGAGTTGATAAATATTGTTTTTATTGGCATTGTAGGCAGACGTGCATACGGCCCACCTGATGGTGAGTGGTTACCGTCGCCCATGGATTTCAGCAATGTCAGGAGCAGAGCCAAGCCGCTGCCTACCGGCTATTTAGGTGCTTACTACCTGAATAGCCGGTAGACTATTTAGGTACTTACCACCTGAGATGTTTTTTTTTTGTGTATCGCCAATAGCTCTTCTATGACGTGTTTTAGGATTAGCGGTAGGCAGCGGCTTGGCTCTGCCCCTGGCATTGCTGAAGTCCACGGGCGACGGTAACCACTCACCATCAGGCGGGCCGTACGCTCGTCTGCCTACAAAGGCAATAAAAAAAACAAAACATTCTTTCTGGGACACCCTGTATATCGGTGGTTTATGGACGAGACACGGTGTTAGGTGAAAATCTTTTTTCGATCCAATGCAAACGTAAAATAATTCGTCCTAAGTCGCATACTTTGTTATTAGGTGTCCGCTAATGCCCACATTAACTTGGTCTCAATTTACCAATGTAAATTGAAAGCTCTCTCGGCCACCTGAGGTCTGTGCCGAGTTAATTTACAGCAACGGGTTAATAAGCGGCGAAGCGGTCGCGGATTCCGCCTTCCGGACCAGGCCCTAATGGCCGTTGTTGTCGCCGAGCGATTTGCGATTTAATATTCAGTGAATGCCTAATTTGAAAGTTTGCGCTCGTGCGAAAAGCGTTGGCCGAAGCTACTTTTGATTTAGGGTTTATTAAAATGAAAATATAGTTTTATTTATTTACTAGCCGTAATCGCCCACTCCGCTGGGCATTTAAAATTAACATTATTTATTGTCATTATTATTAGGAATCCAACACTCATATAATTATTAGCACTAGAGGTCCCGAGGTAGTCGAAATTCGACTATAATTAATTGGAATTGTAAGTTTGTACACTATTATGATTGTATTTTATACTTCTATAATCACAAATTTCGCCAAGACTACACTATAAAAAATATTAGTAAAGACAAACAATATTTAATATATTCTCAATTTGACAACAGACGTCAAGAGCAAAAGTTTGACAATAAATAGTATGCATGCGTGTGTGCGTCAAATACATGGTATGTAGTGTGTGTAATGTTTTCTTTATTGATTTAATGTACATTTTATGCATTATTTAAAAAAAATATTAGCATTGTGCACTTCTTCTCTATATTCTCTATAAGTGTGGAAAATTTCATACTCTTCCGTCTGCGCAATTTTCGTAAAAAGGGATACAAAGTGTTTGCTTCACGTATTAATATATAGATATTCATTAAGTAAATGTATTTTCTACATGGATACCAAGTTTCAAGTCAATCGGATGTACGGTTCAGTAGTTTTATCGGAACATCCGTAAAAACCACTGTAGATTTATATATTAGTATAGATTGCTTAGATGGATGAATGAACTCAGGGTCCACCTGGTGTTAAGCGTTTACCGGAGCCCGTGGACATCTACAACGTAAATGCCGCCACCCACCTTGAGATATGAGCAGTAAGGTCTTAGTTATTACCGTACAACGGCTGCCCCACCCTTCAAACCGAAACGCATTACTGCTTCACGGCAGAAATAGTCAGGGTGGTGGTACCTACCCGCGCGGACTCACAAGACGTCCTACCACCAGTAATTACGCAAATTATAATTTTGCGGATTTTTTTTATTATTTTTGTTACATCATGTTTTTCCGTCACCGTGGAAGTCAAGCGTAAACATATGTTAAGTACGTATTTTATTAGAAAAATTTAATTGGAAGTAGATGAGAGATGACGAAAACTGGGATCAGTGACGTAAATTGCGAGAGGCTTATGCTCAGCGATGATCATATGTCGATTGATGACAATTAAATCAAATGATAAAAGAAATGTCGTTTTTTTTTTTTAGTGAAGTGATCGAGTTATCAAGTATGTAGAGTCCGTAGACATCTCAACGGAAATACCACCACATGCGTACCCTGGAATACAAAGTTATAGTCACTATTTATATCGTATAGACTGTCCCATCATAAACACTACTAGGACACGAAAAATTAATCTAATGAAGTGCATACGCAATTCACTCTTTTTGTCTTTATCGATTTAATTTCAGAATGATCTAGAAGGCTTCGCGTCAAATTCCCTATCGAACATTCTAGATGAATACAAAGTTAGCGAAATTCAGAACAGCGAACGTCTTAAAGGTAACTAACGGTTTGAATATTTATGAACGGTATGTTGTCTGAAGTCGTCGCGGCCTAAAGGATAAGACGGCCGATGCATTGGTACTAAGGGATGCCACTGTACCGGTGTTCGAATCCCGCAAGCGGCTACCAATTTTTCTAATGAAATACGTACTGGACAAATGTTCACGATTGACTTCTACGGTGAAGGAATAAATAACATCGTGTAATAAAAATCAAACCCGCAAAATTATAATTTGCGTAATCACTGGTGGTAGGATGTCTTATGAGCCGGACGGATAGGTCCCACCGCTTTGCCTAAGGATGGAGCAATAGTTGTACTATAAAAATTGAGACTTAGAACTCATGTTTCAAGATGATGGTGGTGGGATTTACGTGGTTCATATCTATGGGCTCCGGTAGCCTCTTAACACCAAGTTATCCGTGAGCTCCTTCACCCATAAGATGATGATGTTAACGTAGTACCGTTGTAAGCATGCTCCAACCTAACAGCAAGTGAAACATTAATTTGTCGGCCCATTGACCCGTGCAGCCAAAAATATTACTCATTTCAGTTGGAACCATTACCAACCGTTTGGTAATTAAAAGATAGCAATATACCGTAGATAGCAACGTTAATGACCACATAGAATTTAGCACGAAATAGAAAGTATACTTGTGCGAAAATGCTCTTTATTATGTGTATCTCACAAAAGGTGAAAAGGTAAAGGTATTTTTTTAAACTTCACCCTGCGACTCCTTTTTTTTTTTAACGCTGGGGAATTCATTTACGGATACTCGGTCCGGGGGGGTAACGAACCGGGTTATGTCGGACTTGGGCGCCTCCTGAGAGGAAGAGGGGGACAAGAAGGTCCTCCACCTCCCCGAATTCCTCGCAAGAGACTACGCCTTGAAAAAGGCGCGCGAAGCACTTGCCCCGCAGAACGACTACCGACTAAACCCCATCGAGCTCCACCACACCGGCTACACCAGACCTACGGTACCACAGTGCGCGCCGAAAGTCCGCCTTCGCCGGTACCCGTCCTGATGATAAGACGGAATTTCATCTCCGGGAAAATCCCGAAGGACGTCATTTCGGGAGATACACCGTGGGCGGCGCACAGGAGACACCTTGCACCGCCCCACCACCGGATCGACAGTCGAGTACCGGGCGCCCCCGCACCCGCCACCTGATAGTCCCTACGGGGGCTGAGCGGGAGCTTCACGCCCGCGCCGGCCATCCCGCCTTCTGCGCTGAGGTACTGAAGAAGGATTCCCACTCCCTTTCACGCTCCTCAGCCTCACGGGACGCCATTACCAGGTCACAAAACCTGGCCATGGCCTCCCACGAGCCCTGATCCTCTAACATGCGGGCGACGACAGCCCGCAGGGAGAGGTTTCTCCCCAGCACCGCGACGAGATCTCGCCGCGAGTGCTCCCAACGCGGGCACGTTTTGAGCGCGTGCTGCGCGTCATCGTCCGGGTGCCCGCACTGGTGGCAGCCCGGATGTGGCTCTCTCCTGCAGACCTTCCACAGGTACCTCCCGAAACAGCCATGTCCCGAGAGGACCTGCGCAAGGTGAAAGGAGAGTACGCCGTGACGCCGATCCGACCATGCCTCCAGCACGGGCACCAGGGCCTCGAGAGTGCGCCGGCGGGTGGCCGAAGTTTGGCCAAGTTCCTTCAGCAATCGCTCTCTCCACTTAGCGTATGCTACATGACGCGCAGCACGCTTCCACCGACCGACAGCCGACGAGCAACCAACCCTGCGACTCCTGCAATTATCCAAGCACTGTACACCAAGCTGGATGTATGGTGTAATAATATAATAATACCGTGCGCCAAGCCTCAGTTCGTGAAATATGGAGAACAGCCGTCAAGGCTTTAATTAACAATGACTCCACGACTACTCTGCCAAGAGTAACCGACTATGATGATACAACAAGCTTGCAAAAGTAATATTGATGAGCTTTGAAAATTTCAGACTTCTACAGGAAATTGATGGAAACAGAATCACAGATACAACAACTGAAAAAATCAAACGACATTAACTATAACGCTAACATTTTGAATGGGCATAATGCTGAGAGATTTAAAAGATCGCCCAAGCTCTTTGGATTTTATAACAAGCACAGTAAAGTTAAAGATTCAAAAGATAACGCAGGCATCAAAAAAGCGAAAGATACAGGCCAAGAGAAAAATGAAAATATCACCGTCAATAGTGAAGTTACAAAAGATAAAAGATTAAAGAATGATAGTGTAACTGAGCCCACTGTTTTAGAGAATAATAGGAAAGAAGATTATGTTCCAAACAGGAAGGTAGCTAAGTGCTCGCACACGCCCAAGGAAAGTGACGCCCACGAGAAATACAATAAACATCCGTTTTACCAACACACGCAAAAGTTGGAAGACATATTGGAACAAATATTGGGCAAAAACTTTGAGGATGTATTTTCTAATCAAAATGTTGGCGCATTGTTCGAAAAGCATAAGGACAAATGTAGACACGGTAAAGGGAAAAATATGGAGGACAAGGTACTTGATGACTTTTTAAATTCCCTTAGCTAGGTAGGTAGGTAGTCAGGTAGGTAGACAGCGGCTTGGCTCTGCCCCTGGCATTGCTGAAGTCCATGGGCGACGATAACCATTCACCATCAGGTGAGCTGTATGCTCGTCTGCCTACAAGGGCAATAAAAAAAAGCTAATTCAAAAACTTGTTTCAACCTAATAACCGAAGTTTTTCCATAATCTCTGAAGCCTCAAAATTAGAATATCCTCTGTTTCTTTTTGTAATTTTTTCTTTTGAAGGCGAGTAATAATAATTACTGTTCTGGTATTTTTCGATAATTCGTCAATGGCGACTAAATAAAATGTAATATACGCCCCACCATATTGTCAGGGAGTTCTTTGTAGGCCTTTGTTTGTTGTCATACAATAATGGTTTCAGCATAAAACAATGAAAGAAAATACTCCAAACAAATTGGAAATTAATACGGAAGACATTAAAGATGAATTCACTACAGCCAATATAGATGATTTAAAAACTAACGACCCTCTGTAAGTTAATTCAAAGATTGGGCTAATTTATTTTTAGTTTTATTACAAATAGTACAAACAATTTGTAAGGTTTTAAGGGCTGCATAAGAATAACATTGTATAATTGAAATAAAATCCGCAAAGTGTATGTGTTATTGGAACGAAGTTCCTTACGGCAGGCTTGGAGGGGATAGGGATTTTGCTGCGCGACCGAACTGGAAAAAATGTGATAGTAAAACCGTAAGAAAAAATCCGTGGAAAAAAGTGCGTGGAATAAAACCGTTAAATGAGACGTGCGCAGGCGCGACAGTCGCATACACAAGCGAGTAGTGTATAATACCTTTCTCTTTCTCCTTCTTTCTTTTCGTTCTCTAATCCCTTCTCTCTCTATTTAGTTATTATTTCTATTTCTATGTAATTTTATGTTGTCAACCAAAAATAAAGAGATATATTTTGTTATTTTAATTGATAATTTGAATTACTAAATTTTTTATTTTACGTAATTTATTATTTCCTAAAATACTGAATTTCCTAAATACTTTCCCGTACTTAAATAAAAACTAATCAGCAAAATTTAAGAGAAAAACCAAGAAAACCTACATAAAATTGAGCACCATTTCTTTTTTTTGCAAATTGTGTCGATTCTACATTAGCCGAAGGAACTTCGTTCCTACCTGGTGTCCCACGACACCACATATTATTTAGGTTGGACGAAATATAAGCCCATACGAGACAATACTGAATTACTGGCTAACTATGCCGTGAAATAGGATAATTAAATTTCGGCTTTTGTTTCAATGTTGGGTGGTATTAGTCAGACGAACCATGACTTGTATGATTCATCTGCAATTATGCATAATAAATTTAGTTTAAATACTGTTACCATAGCAAATCAAACTAACAATTTATTTAATATGTTTCTTAATGATACCACTGATCAGGATATCAGAGCGAAGTTATTAATTATGATATCGTCATAGGTCCTCGGTGCGTATACAAACAAGTCTTCAAGTGACTTCAATCTTGATGTTGGTGAAAAAATTACTTTTGCTGCATACAAATAAACATACATAGATACCAAGCTAACAAAAGCGTATTATCATAATTCGATCCGCAAACAAAGCTCAATGAGTTTCTCGCTGGATCTTCTCAGTGGGTCGCGATTCCGATTCGGTGGTAGATTCAGCGAAGCAATTTTTTTTTATTGCTTAATTGGGTGGACGAGGTCACAGCCCACCTGATATTAAGTGGTTACTGGAGCCCATAGACATCTACAACGTAAATGCGCCACCCACCTTGAGATATAAGTTCTAAGGTCTCAGTATGGTTAGAACGGCTGCCCCACCCTTCAAACCGAAACGCATTACTGCTTCACGGCAGAAATAGGCGGGGCGGTGGTACCTATCCGTGCGGACTCATAAGAGGTCCTCTTGTTAGGGCAGATGTTAGCAAAGTCTTCCAGGCTGAACCCCTTGAGCTCGTCTATCGGTTCGGTGAAGTTATAATAACTCCTTAAGGTCACTAGTCATAGGAAGGAACAAAAAAAAACCGATTCACGGATTTATCTATTGAAAGTTCAGGGTATCTTTATTTTTTGTAGAAATTTAAGATTTGATCGAAATCTTATTCACAATCCTATACATACCAGTAAAGGTAGCAGACGATTGTTGCAAGTAAATGACAATGAGAACTTGGAATATCCGCTACTGAAAGATACTAGCAATGGCCATGTTGCTAATGCTGAAAAATCTGCGGATAAAGTGAAAAGGGACGAGGTAGTTAAAATGTTGTTAATTTGATACCTATTTTTAATGTTAGTTTCTAGGACAGTGTGGGCCAAAATGTCGGTCATTGTCAGTGTCTGTGGAATGTGGATACTACTTTTATATAAGCTTACTGGCTTAGGTGACGAAGAAATGAAAATCCGCGAAGCCAGCTTGCGTTTTTAATTTTAAAGGCTTAACAGCCCCCTTGTATGGTATATTATAAAAGACCAAAGATAAAATCCCAATAATACTTGGACGTAAGTTACAAGCCATTGTAACAGCTGCTGTCCAACTTTGCAGAAAGGAAGATCCAAAGTTATCACCAGTAAAAGATGTAATCAGTACAAATAGCTGGGTAGAATTTCCCGTAAATTTATCTAGCTAATGATTTTTGATCCAGTATACTCTAGTTTTATTTTCAAAATTGAACATACTTAAAATTTAACTATGAAAAATCATCATCATGGAATCTCGGACTCGGTAGTACAGTAGTTAGCGGCCTTATCTGTTGTACTGAGGGTCGTGGGTTCAATTCCCACATCAAACACTTGTGTGATGACCATCTATAAGTATGTATGTCAGTCTCTGGTGCCCATAGCACAGGGAAACCTAATTTTGGGCCAGATGATCGTGCGTGATTTATTAGTTGTTATGAATTATTTATTTATGGAACCGTTTCGTATGTATGAAATTATGAATTCTCCCCAAATCAGGATCTCCAAAACAGAAACATCTTTCATCCGTTAAACGTAAACAATCCTAATTGGAAAGGTCCCATGCCATTGTATCAGGACGAAATAAACGCGATGGTAAAACAAGCTGCTTTGAACGCTAGGCAAACTGTTCTGACAAACAACAATGTTGAAGTAGACGCTCCTCTTAACACTAAAGAAGTGAGACCAAAAATAAATGACGAAGAACGAAGCTTAAGTGACGCGGAATATATAGAGGATTACTTCAATGACAAATATGATAGCTTAGTCGGTGTTGCTCAAGCTTATAGTGATTATGGAGTACTCAATTCCAAGAAAGAGACTACTGATAAGAACGGCGACAAGAATTTGGACCCCAAAGTGATGTTGCTAGATAAAGGTTTGCTGAAACGTGGACTGTTTGGAAGATTAGAAAAGTGTTGGTAATATTTTGTGTATTTGTAAAAAATATTGATACGTTTGCGCATTTATTGAGTGTAAGTCGTAGTGTGAGCCTAAACTGGGATAGGTATTGTTGACTGTTTCCACCTAGAAGCAGTAATGCATTTTGATGCCAAAGGCAAGTCGTTTTATAACACATACTTGAGATTCACTCCCCATGTCTCCAAGGTAACTGGTGGAATATACGATACAAAATATCGAACAATAAATCAGCTCATGTATCCGTCTAATGCAATTAAATATTGAGTCTCTCCTAAGAAATAATATTATGTTTGAAAGCATCGCTAAAATTGCTCTAATTTCCAATAACTTGCATACTCAGGTACAGATCACCAACCGTCGGAGGGAATCAGAATCGAATTCAAACCAACGTCTGAAACAAGAGATGATGATCCGGCGGAAATCTACAGGCTACTTCACAAACATATTCACTTTTCGAACGAAAAAGATTTAAAATTACCTCCTCATTTGACATTACCCGCTTCCGATTTAGGGCTAATGTATACCCCTATAAAATGTGATAAACTTGATGATCTGAAAAAAAATGATGACCATAAAATGCCGGAACAGGAAAAGGGTATTATTTTTACTTTGAGTAATGGCGTGCGATCTTTGAAGTCTGTAGATGATCTGAACTACTCTGAACCCATGGGACATACTGTAGAAGAAAACGGAAATGAACATGATTTGATAACTAATTTTGATATAAATATTAAAAACGAAGATGCTTTAAATTACAGAACGAAGCCTTATTTATCTGAAAATGAAAAAGCGGCACATGTTGATTTAGTGAAAAATGATGTTAGATATAAAAGAGAACTGACTAATGAAAATGTTGATTTAAATAATAACACTAATGCCAAATCGAGATTAGCTTTAAATACAACAAATGTAACAGATCTGGTTAACTCTGATGTTGACTTAAATACTGAAAGAAATATCACGGTGAATACTGTGAACGGACTTGTTAATTCCACTGCAGGAATGGGTCTAAGAGATTTGTTTTCTGTGTTTTCCGAATTCTTCAGTTTCATGGAGAGTATGGATGGAAAAAATAACCAATCAGAATTAAATGGGTCAGTAAAAAGTTATCTATGAACATTTAATTAGTGTTTCTTCGTATATCTGCTCTGTCTTCATAAGCCATTCATACGACTGTGATGATTTTTTTTTAATTTTTTTTTTATTGCTTAGATGTTTGGACAAGCTCACAGCCCACCTGGTGTTAAGTGGTTACTGGAGCCCATAGACATCTACAGCGTAAATGCGCCACACACCTTGAGATATAAGTTCTAAGATCTCAGTATATTTACAACGGCTGCCCCACCCTTCAAACCGAAACGCATTATTGCTTCACGGCAGAAATAGGCGGGCGGTGGTACCTACCCGTGCGGACTCACAAGAGGTCCTACCACTAGTAAAAATTATGCTATTGCAATTGAAAATAATAAGTGTTTCTATTTGTTTTGTTTTTCAGAACAAACTTGACTATAAAATCTACTAACGGTACAGATGATAAAATGAAAAGTGACGCTTTATATTATCCGACATACGACGCGGATATTCTTAAGAATATTGGTCACCGATCTAGAGTTTTAATGTCGGTAAACGAAAATAATTTAACACGGAATACTGACAATGCTATTAATAAAACAATTGTCAGAAAAAAAAAAAAATTAAACGCTTCAGGTATAAAAATAATTATTTAAAATTCAATCATTAATTTAAAATATTTCATTGGAATTGAAATGAAATACGAGAGTCAACAGTAGGCGGCTTTGCTTAAGACGAAAGGAATTACTGTGTCTGAAATGTGTGAATGAAAATATATTTTTTGCAGATCCTAATATAAGCAGCGAAAAAGAAGTTACTTTAAAAAATAACGATTTTAAAATTCCTATAAATGGAAATAGGAGCACGGACGGTGATATGCGTTTATCGCCTGATAAAGAAAAGGACAATATACGCAAAAGAAGTATAAATGAACGTAAAATGTATTGGAATGAAATATACGACGATGAATATGGTGTTAAGGATGATCTTTTCGAAAATGGCGTCAGAGACAAACATTCGATTGACGTTAAAAACATTGTGAAGTCATCAAAAGATTGGATAGATGATAAAGTACGGAAGATCGTGAGCGGTTTTAAAGTAAGGAAACAAGAGAATCCGATTGGGACAGAAGACAAAGAGGCTAAGAATTCTCATGAGTTAGTAGTAACTAAATGTCATTTATAGTATTTGTCAAGTTGGTACAAACAGGTAACTTCTTTAGAATCGTTGTGATTTCAAACCGGATGCAACGGAAAAAACGACAGGTAAGAGACACAAATACAAAAATGTGTAGGATGAAGCCAGCAAAGAATGAGACAGAAATATACATACTATTTAATACAGCGCCATCTGTGAGATTTTTTAATACTAACGTGTGTATGAAAGCTCTTGTAGTGAATTTTAATTTANAGAGACACAAATACAAAAATGTGTAGGATGAAGCCAGCAAAGAATGAGACAGAAATATACATACTATTTAATACAGCGCCATCTGTGAGATTTTTTAATACTAACGTGTGTATGAAAGCTCTTGTAGTGAATTTTAATTTAGGATTATACGTGAAATTAAAATATCAATTCACAGAGGGCGCTACCTTACAATTATTTACTAATGACATAAATTTACATATACTTAAGACGTTTAGGATAATTGTATTTTAATTTTGGAAGGTTTCACTTCTACCACGTGTGAATTGCACACATTTTGTTTTTTTTTTCATGGTTTCTGAAGCGGTAGTTTCTGGCATAGTACCATCACGGGTACCCGAGGCTTTTTTAACAAATCACCGTGATTTAAATTTAGCGATATATCCTTGTAGAATTTTAGAAACACATTATTATATAGCGGATTTAATAAGTATGAATGTGAGATAAATGTTTTTTTTAGGAACGTTAGAGTCAAAACAACTGTCAAGAAACACGTGAAAAGAGATTTACATAAAGAAGAGGTCAGTATGGTTTCTAAAAAAGTTGATTTAAGAAAAATCTAATCTTCGAGCGAATCAAAGAATAAGAATCACTCTTTTTGTGACCATAATAGTAGTTAGTCACTGACCTATTACAAGCCAGGATTTAAAGAGAGCTCACGGCCTATCTGATGTTCAAATAGCCAGGGTCCATTGGTAATTCCAAAGTGTTCCGAAGTGAAGGTCCAAAGATAATTTCGCTAACCACCTTAAGATATGAGGTGGATGTCACCCTTTAAGCTGGAACGCATGGGTGCTTCGTATATACTTCTGGTAGTACCCCAACCACCTCTTTTGATACGAAATAATGAATTTTATTTATTTAATAAATGACTCCTGCATTAAAGTTGCCGGTGGAAACAATTTAGTTACGTTAATATTCCTTTGGACAATTATGTATTTGAACCTTGGTATATTTGGACTGCTCAATACGGCCACAAGGGCCTTACTTCCGCGCAGATGGACCCCACTGCTCAAAAAGCAGCACGAACTTCTATTCTCTATCTCTATTATTTATCTCTATCTATCTGCGAATATCTCTAGGTAAATAGCTACAAGCCAGCCAGGAAAAGCTTCGACGAATTGAATGCCAACATGAAAGAGGTATGCCGAAAGGCCGCCAAAGCTGTTGAAGAGAGCAGGAATATACATGGTAATGTATTGTTGGAGATTCGCATCTAATTGGAATATGTTTGGACCATAATGGCGAGGCGTTTAGTAGGAAGCGTGTCTTTCTTCGCCGTCTTAAAAACTCGAGACGATGAACCGACGGTCGTCAGTATCGCGACCTCCAGGGCTGCCTAATGGCGGAATATGAGGAGTTAGTCTAAGAGAATCATCATCATTCCCCTACCCTTCTCTCAGTTCCCTGGGGTCGGCCCAATATGTTTTCTCCCTCCATGGTCATCTATCATATACCGTTTCTTCGATCACTCCCCTCTTACACATATCGCCTTTGACGCAATCCATTCTTCTAAGGTCTACCTCTTCCTCTATAGTCTTCCACATTCATAGTTAACACTCTCTTACCAACCTCATTGTCTAGGAGCAAGTCTAAACTATCGTATGCAAAAACCTTGGATTTCAATTACTAAGAATAGGGAAATAACCTTTATAAATCAAGGTGATTCTTCCCACGCTTCGATTCGGAACGTATGACTACTTCGCGGCAGAAGTTAAGATTGTAGTGACTACGAACTGGTCCCAAATACTCTGGTAAAATTTATGTAATGTATTGTGGGGATTTATTGTCTTTATGTAACAGTAAGAGAAAACACGAAAGAGGATGCCGCAGCCACGTCTCTGATGCAGCAGTTGACACGACTCATGACGGACCTGGTGGATTATCAGGTGCAGCAGAGAACTTGCCAAAGTGAGTCTCGCAATCTGTGAAGATACAACTGTAAAGGGATGTGGAGTTCGGAGGCGCTCGGGCAGTTGTTAGCAAATCCCACCCCTCCTGGCTGAACCTTTGCTCGCCCACCTGTCCTGGTGAAACTGGAAAGGCCTCCGGGCCACCAGTAATCTTTTAATCATAAAAAGGATGTGATGATTAGTAAAAATATAAACAAGATTTAAAAATTAGTTTGCCAAAAGAAGTTTCATTTCTGACATGTGTACTTTGTATGCACACAATTTTTAACCTAATCTTATGTGGATAAGGATATGATGATCGCTGCTATCCATGTTAGGATCCAAATAGTTTTTTACTACGCATAGCCTCCTAGCCTCCTAGCCTAGCCGGAATGCACGAATGCTTTACGGCACAAATAGATGGTATTATGGTGGTGCAATAAAGTTAAGGGATTTAAGGCATGAAGCAGAATGAATTCGCTGCTAATTACCAAATGGATGGTGCCACTACTGATCAGATAACGGAATGTACATGGTACTAGTTTACCCGATCCTGTAGACCGAATGGTAAACAGTCGAGGTCGCCCAAAACACGTAATTACGGTTCCTTCCGATCCATTAACGGTACCTCAAGCACCGGTCACCGTCCTCGCTGAGCCCGTCGCTTGTGATGAAGGGCTCGACGAGTAAATTAACACAAACAAAGCCCACTGAGTTTCTCGCCGGATCTTCTCAGTGGGTCGCGTTTCCGACCCGGTGGTTGATTCTGCAAAGCACTGCTCTTGCTAGGGCCAGTATTAGCAACACTCCCGGTTAGAGCCCCGTGAGCTCACCTACACGTCAAAAAGAAGCTGAAATAGCCTGTCAAGGCTATTAGCATAGGTAGGGAAAAAAAGGTAATAGTAATTGGTGTTTTTTTTTTGTTTGACCAGAACTACCACCAGATCTTCGAAATTTTCTGGAATGGCTGACGTCTCCAAATAAAGATGCCGTTAGTTCAGAAGCCAGGAGGGGTTTCCTTAACGAAGATACCTTGGGACTGCCAAATAATGGTAAATAGTTTTGGATGGAAAGCTGATTTGAATTTAGATATAAAAATTCGATTAATTAATGTGGTAGACTAAAAAAATGGTGTGATATTTTTTTTATTGCTAAGATGTGGAGATGAGCTCCTGTCTTACCTGAGGCCCATGGACATCTACAACGCCAGTCACAGGTTTAACAGTACAACGTCTGCTTCACCCTTCAAACCGAAACGCATTACTGCTTCACGGCAGAAATAGGCAGCGCGGTGGTACCTACCCGTGCGGACTGGCAATACGTCTTACCACCAGTGATTACGCAAATTATAATTTTGCACGTTTGATTCTTATTACACGATGTTATTCCTTCACCGTAGAAGTCAATCGTGAACATCTGTTAAGTGTATTTTATGAAAAAAGTTGGCCAGGAGATGTGCTGTGAATACTCCTGCTAATTTTTAGCAAATAACCGAATAGTGGACTAGTGTTTTGTTGCTTTACAACAAGCAAAGACAGATTAGATCGTATGTGACTGACTGAAATCATGTTTTATCCAGAAAATGCACAGGAAATATATCCAGATTTCATGATGACGTCATCAAGTGAAAAGGATCAATCTGAGCAGAGATCTGACTGCCTTGGGACTCTTCGTGCTGTACAGGATTTGATTAACCAGTATGATGGAATGACTGACGAAGATAAGGTATAGTCGATTGATTTTGGTATTCAGGTTAAAGATTATTACGCTTATTGAATTAAAAATGATAATGCATTGGGTGCGAAATGCGTCTTAAATCTCACTATAGAATCTAGATAGCCCAGAGAGAATTGTTTTAAATACAAATATCCAGGTTCACTTGTATAAGTACTTTTGGTAGGCAAGGCGTTTTGTAAATATTCGCGAGAAGGTGCTATCATTCTGTTTACTTCTGCGATGAATCATGCTCTGCCTTTTGAAGCTTTGGCAGATGTCACGTCTTTGTCAGAATAAGACACGTGTTCAGTTAAGATACTAACGTGTATTGGGATCACAACCTAATGTACTATCGACAGCCCGACAATTCCGAGACCGACGTAGCATTACTGCTATATAATTATCGCTAACACATACATATAATTATTAGTCGCTATGGGGACGCTTGTGGTCCCTACACTCTACAATACAATTGTGATTAGAACTTCGTGCTCTGAGTTGGCTTACAATATGATATCTTTGAACTACGGTAACCTTTCAACTAGGTGAACAAAGGCTGATTGATGTAGTCGGGCGATCTGCTCTTTGATTACGTAAAAAGAGCTCTTCTTTCCATTTCAGAGCAAGATGTCTGGCGTACGGGAATACTTAGAAAGTCAAGTCAATTTTCTTCAACAAAGAATGTCTTCCTATGCTATCAGCAATGTTAGTATACAAATTAGGGAAGCGTACCTTTAGGAGGTCAGACTCAGAGGTCAGATGGAATTACTTGCCTTGGTGGCAGGAACACTTTTGGTTTTATTAATTCGGTACCCCGATCTAGATGACGGCAGCGTGATGGGAATGTACTTAATATTATGAGACACTTTGACCGGAATAACGACATTTTGTTGTGTTTAGTTGTGTTATGAGGCCAATTGGATCTGCCTATTCCTGATCAGAAGCCAAGAATTCCAAGGGCTTGAAGATTGAGACAGCTGCGACACAATTTTTACTGGTGGTAGGACCTCTTGTGAGTCCGCGCGGGTAGGTACCACCGCCCTGCCTATTTCTGCCGCAAAGCAGTAATGCGTTTCGATTTGCAGGGTGGGGCAGCCGTTGTAACTATACTGAGATCTTAGAACTAATATCTCAAGGTGGGTGGCGCATTTACGTTGTAGATGTCTGTGGGCTCCAGTAACCACTTAACACCAGGTGGGCTGTGAGCTCGTCCACCCATCTAAGCAATAAAAAAAAAGAATCACACTTCGAACTCATCAAGACCTATTACCACTAATTTGGCCAAAGTTGGTATGCTTTGTTTTTTAACTGAATGAAACTTGTTTCCATTTCCTACTACAGGTTGACAGTCAGAATTATTTACGTTACAAGAGGACGATAGGCATGAAGCCGAAACCAATGAAGCGTTTGAAAAAGCGGAACCTGTCCAAATTCATTAGGAATTTCGGGAAAAAGCACACGAAAGCAACGACAGATTGCAACGAAGAGGCTCAGGTCACAGATCCAGCTCAACGCGTGAACGGGAAAGACGTGTCGAAGAAGTTGTCTGACAAGAAGCCAAGAACGAAAAGAAACCTCAGGGACATTTATTACAGGGCATTGGCTGACGCAAAAAAGATGACGACGGTCAGAAAAGTCCCGTACGATGGAGAGATCGGCCAAGTGTCGCAGTAGCTACAGCAATTATGGGTAGTAGCTAAGTTTGTTTGACATTTTGAACATAAAACAACATTTTTATTAGCGCATTTTAATGTATTTGTTATTTTGATTAAGGTTTTTATAGAATAGTTGTACATTTGATTCTAATATATTATTTGGTTGTTGATTTTTTTAAAACCCCTTTGACTAAATCTTTTCTATACTTTTTTATGGTTCAAAAGACTGAACGGCCCTTTATGGAAAAAATGGGGAGAATCGTGGTATCCACTCGTACAGGCGTTTACTGGTGGTAGAACCTCTTGTGAGTCCGCGCGGGTAGGTACCACCGCCTCGCCTATTACTGCTTCACGGCAGAAGGTTGGGGCACCCTTTTTACATATACTGAGACCTTAGAACTTATATCTCAAGGTGGGTTAATCTCAGGTAGGCCGTGAGATCGTCCACCCATCTAAGCAATAAAAAAATAAAAAAACCGTGGTATCCACTAGCAGAAGGAGCCTCCTTCTGCTGAGGCGGCATCGTCAGTTCTGAAAGCCGTGTCTAATTTGGAGACTGTTCTTTGTCTACTCATTGTGTAATAGTTCTCCACTTGTCCCTAACTTCGGCAGTCTTAGTGTTTCGGGTATAGGCATGCCGATTAGAAATACAATCAGTTTTAACCAACGGGTTGATGATTGACCAAGTGGTATTTTCCATCGAAGTGGCCTACTGCTATCGGCTTTTGGAGATTATCTGGATTTCTGCGACCATACTGGCTTAAAATATACTATGTAACTATACTGAGACCTTAGAACTTATATCTTAAGGTGGATGGCGCATTTACGTTGTAGATGTCTGTGGGCTCCGGTAACCACTTAGCACCAGGTGGGCCGTGAGCTCGTCCATTCATCTAAGCAATAAATATAAAAGTGCAATAATGGAATAGTCTTATTTTATGGTCCGCGATCCCAATTCTAGATACATAAATGTAGTAAGACAAAGAGCAAACAAATATGTACGTCAGACGAACAAAGCCCCTGCTAAAATATTAAGGAATGAGTATTACAGAAACTACGTGCACTGACCAGCCTTCCCGATGTAGCTACAATGAGCTACACACAGCCGACGCTACAGACGGAACTCAGTTAATAAAACAAATATACAACCCTGCATTTTATTACTCAAAGCCAGGGCTGGAGAGAGTCAGAATTTTCGTGCAATTTTACAATATTTCATATTTCGACATACGAAGCGGTAATATTACGCTAAGGCAGGATAATGTTTATAATTTTGAGTTCTAAAATAACGTGATTTTTATTTTTATTTTTTTTATTGCTTAGATGGGTGGACGAGCTCACAGTCCACCTGGTTTTAAATGGTTACTGGTCTACAACGTAAATGCGCCACCCACCTTGAGATATAAGTTCTAAGGTCTCAGTATGGTTACACCGGCTGCCACATCCTTCAAACCGAAACGCATCACGGCAGAAATAGGCAGGGTGGTGGTACCCACCCGCGCAGACTCACAAGAGGTCCTACCACCAGTATAAGTTGTATTGGTCTAAGTTTATATAGCCTATAGCCTTCCTCAATAAATGGGCTATCTAACACTGAACGAATTTTTCAAATCGGTCCGAACCGAAACGCATTGCTGCTGCACGGCAGGAATAGGCAGGGCAGTGGTACCTACCCGTGCGGACTCACAATACGTCCTACCACCAGTAATTTGAATGTTGTTTCGGTTAAAAGCTCGAAAAAGCTTTAATTCATTGCTTTAACATCCTTAACCAACTTGTACAGACTTCCAGACCAATAAAAGGTTAAATTCTTAACAGATGTAGTTTCGGTTTATTACCAATCCTAATAATATTTCGTTTTGAGTTTGATGGGTCGGAAAATTGAAATTTAAAATTTTAATGTAGCTTGGACTACACGGTTCACAGCGATACAGGTAGTGTGTGGATACTCCTGTCAACGAACCTCCCGATCCACTAACGGTGCTTTTAGGTACCTCAAGCACCGGTCACCGTCCTCGCCGAACCCGTCGCTTGGGACGAAGGGCTCGACGAGTAAATTAACCCTCAGACACAGCCCACTGAGTTTCTCGCCGGATCTTCTCAGTGGGTCGCGTTTCCGATCCGGTGCGGTAGATCCTGCGAAGCACTGATCTTCCTAGGGTTAGTGTTAGCAACGTCGTCAGGTTTGAGCCCCGTGAGCTCATCTACTTGTTAGGCTTACTCTGAAATGGCCTCTCAAGGCCATCAGCTTAGGTAGGAACAAAAAAAAGTCAACAAACTATAACTATGCGATGCGTTATGGCAATTGAGCGTGGACTCTATTTATTGTTTTGAGATATTAATTATATCTTTATACTAGCTTTTGCCCGCGACTCCGTCCGCGTGGAATAATTACTTTGGCATAACGCTAAAATGTTACCCCCCCACTTCATTTACGTAGAAAGTGAAAATATTTTTTAATTATAGAATGTTAAGGAGCTATAAGCCTCTATTTTGAAACATTCTTTATTGGTTTCTTTTTAATTGCTAGATGAGTGGAAGAGCTCACAGCCCACCTGGTGTTAAGTGGTTACTGGAGCCCATGGACATTTACGACGTAAATGCGCCACCCACCTTGAGATATAAGTTCTAAGGTCTCAAGTATAGTTACAACGGCTGCCCCACCCTTTAAACCGAAACGCATCACGGCAGAAATAGGCAGGGTGGTGGTACCCACCCGCGCGGACTCACAAGAGGTCCTACCACCAGTATAAGTTGTATTGGTCTAAGCTTATATAGCCTATAGCCTTTCTCAATAAATGGGCTATCTAACACTGAAAAAATTTTTCAAATCGGTCCAGTAGTTCCTGAGATTAGCGCGTTCAAACAAACAAACTCTTAAGCGTAATAATATTTATCTTTACATGACAAATTAAAGACTTAAGAGAAAATTAAATGTAAAATTGATGCGTTGCTCTTGGCAGTTGGATTTGAAAGGGGATTTGTTGGAGTTTGTATATTAAATGTAATGGCCGGCAACACTTGACACTTGATTAGATTTCGAATATTGGAATTATTTTAAATGTTTAAAAAAACAGATCATTGTATTCTCGTCAGAAAATGTCAGTACTTCTCATCTAGACACGGCAAGAGAAACATGAAATAGTTTTATAAAAAATATAAAGATAATAATTGTATAATGGTGTAAAAGTGTTCGAGCAATCTGCAATATAATTATAATGAAGCAGTTGTGTTTTTAAATAGCCCCTCATCACCTACAGAACCCAATCCCCTCAAATTTAACCGTCCAACAGGATTGGTGTCATGGCGGACGTCGCTCTCTGACATTTTGACGTTCAGAAACTGAACACTATATACATGGAATAAGTGAAATTTTTAATTGAGAAAATTTCTTGATGCGTCTACAATATTATTACGGGTATCTTCTGAACGGGGCACTGAACTTTTTGGAGGGAGAATTTATGTGAATTTATTTTTATGTTGTTAAGTGTTTCTTTAGTTTTAACCCCATTTAGCGTCCACAAATGTGAGAAAAAGAAAAAATTCACGGGATATTCTCGGGATCTTCCGAAAAGTCCACTCAAGAGTCCCAAATTTATCTCAAATTTACCGAGATCAAATATAATTTCATTTAAATCTCTACGAGCTAATTACGACTTCAGATAGATTGACTTAATTTCATTCCGTTGCTATTATTTTAATTAAAAGGGTATGTTTGCAATATATAATTTTCTTATATTCTCGAAACTGATAACATTGGCATCGCAAGAAGTCGGTTACCATGCTGAATAAAGAAAACTACTGTACTGAGAAAGTCGAGAAAATTCCTAGACCTATATATATTTTTGTTAAAAAAAAAAACTTTAACAATTACATGACATTTGGCGCGAAATTTAAATTTGAGTTTTAACAATAACACTATGACGCGCTGTTCTCACTCGACTATAGCGTTGTTTTTTTATAAGTTATACGGTTTTGATTTGAAATATAATTTTAAAGATGATTTTGCAGATTTTTAAAAATTCATAATAAACTACGTGTGTTTGCAATAACATCGTTCAGCATGTCGACGCCATTTTGTCGTTCAGTGTCTGTAATGGCGCGATCGCTTTTATAGTGTGACAATGCATTAATGAAAAAACAACAATTTTAATATTTTTACGCTTGTAGGCAGATGAGCACACGGCCCAGCTGATGGTGAGTGGTCACCGTCGCTAATGGACGTCAGCAATGCCAGGGGTAAAGCTGATCAGCTGCCTACTGTTAAGTACTTTCCACAAGCCTCTTTTAAAGAAGGACATGTCATAGCGCTCGGGAAACACCGTGGAGGGGAGCTCATTCCATAGCCGGATGGTACGTGGCAAAAAAGACCTCTGGAAACGCACTGTGGATGACCGCAGTGGCTCCAGGTAGTATGGATGAACTCTACTCCGGTGGCGGGCGGTGCGATGGTAAAAACGAGATGCCGGTATCATCTCGAACAATTCNACATGAAAAAAAAAAAAAAAAAAAAAAAAAAAAAAATACAAATGTGATTAGAACTTCGTACTCTGAGTTGGCTTACATTATGATATCTTTGAACTACGATAACCAGGTGAAAAAGTACTGATTGATGTACTCGGGCGATTTGCTCTTTGATTACGTAAAAAGAGCTCTTCTTTCCATTTCAGAGCAAGATGTCTGGCGTACGGGAATACTTAGAAAGTCAAGTCAATTTTCTTCAACAAAGAATGTCTTCCTATGCTATCAGCAATGTTAGTATACAAATTAGAGAAGCGTACCTTTAGGAGGTCAGACTCAGAAGTCAGTTGGAATTACTTGCCTTGCTGGCAGGAACACTTTTGGTTTTATTGATTCGGTACCCCGATCTAGATGATGGCAGCGTGATGGGAATGTACTTAATATTATGAGACACTCCGACCGGAATAACAAACAACATTTTGTTGTGTTTAGTTGTGTTATGAGGCCAATTGGATCTGCCTATTCCTGATCAGAAGCCAAGAATTCCAAGGGCTTGAAGATTGAGACAGCTGCGACACAATTTTTACTGGTGGCAGGACCTCTTGTGAGTCCGCGCGGGTAGGTACCACCACCCTGCCTATTTCTGCCGTGAAGCAGTAATGCGTTTCAATTTGAAGGGTGGGGCAGCCGTTGTAACTATACTGAGATCTTAGAACTAATATCTCAAGGTGGGTGGCGCATTTACGTTGTAGATGTCTGTGGGCTCCAGTAACCATTTAACACCAGGTGGGCTGTGATCTCGTCCACCCATCTAAGCAACAACAAAAAAAAACTACGATTCGGACTAATTAAGACCTATTATTACCACTAATTTGGCCAAAGTGGGTATGCGTTGTTTTTTTAAATTGAAACTTGTTTCCATTTCCTACTACAGGTTGATAGTCAGAGCTATTTACGTTACAAGAGGACGATAGGCATGAAGCCGAAACCAATGAAGCGTTTGAAAAAGCGGAACCTGTCCAAATTCATTAGGAATTTCGGGAAAAAGCACACGAAAGCTACGACAGACTGCAACGAAGAGGCTCAGGTCACAGACCCCGCTCAACGCGTGAACGGGAAAGACGTGTCGAAGAAGTTGTCTGACAAGAAGCGAAGAACGAAAAGAAACCTCAGGGACATTTATTACAGGGCATTGGCTGACGCAAAAAAGATGACGACGGTCAGAAAAGTCCCGTACGATGGAGAGATCGGCCAAGTGTCGCAGTAGCTACAGCAATTATGGATAGTGGCTAAGTTTGTTTGACATTTTAAACATAAAACAACATTTTTATTAGCGCATTTTAATGTATTTGTTATTTTGATTAAGGTTTTTATAGAATAGTTGTACATTTGATTCTAATATATTATTTGGTTGTTGATTTTTTTAAAGCCCCTTTGTTTAAATCTTTTCTATACTTTTGTATGGTTCAAAAGACTGAACGGCCCTTTATAGAAAAAATGGGGAGAATCGTGATATCCACTCGTACAGGCGTTTACTGGTGGTACAACCTCTTGTGAGTCCGTGCGGGAGGTACCACCACCCCGCCTATTTCTGCCGTGAAGCAGTAATGCGTTTCGGTTTGAAGGACGGGGCAGCCGTTGTAACTATACTTGAGACCTTACAACTTATAAGGTGGGTGGCGCATTTACGTTGTGGATGTCTATGGGCTCCAGTAACCACTTAACATTAGGTGGACTGTGAGTTCGTCCACCCATCTAAGCAATAAAAAAATAAAAAAAACCGTGGTATCCACTAGCAGAAGAAGCCTCCTTCTGCTGAGGCGGCATAGTCAGTTCTCAAAGCCGCGTCTAAGTTGGAGACTGTTCTTTGTCTACTCATTGTGTAATAGTTCTCCACTTGTCCCTAACTTCGGTAGTCTTAGTGTTTCGGGTATAGGCATGCCGATTAGAGATGCAATCAGTTTTGACCAACAGGCAGGTGATTAACCACGTAGTCTTTTCCATCGAAGTGGTCTACTGCTATCGGCTTTTAGAGATTATCTGGATTTCTGCGACCATACTGCCTTAAAATATACTATGTAACTATACTGAGACCTTAGAACTTATATCATAAGGTGGATGGCGCATTTATGTTGTAGATGTCTGTGCGCTCCGGTAACCACTTAACACCAGGTGGGCCGAGAACTCGTCCAATCATCTAAGCAATAAATATAATAAAAGTGCAATAATCGAATAGTCTTATTTTATGGTCCGCGATCCCAATTCTAGATACATAAATGTAGTAAGACAAAGAGCAAACAAATATGTACGTCAGACGAACAAAGCCCCTGCTAAAATATTAAGGAATGAGTATTACAGAAACTACGTGCACTGACCAGCCTTCCCGATGTAGCTACAATGAGCTACACACAGCCGACGCTACAGACGGAACACAGTTAATAAAACAAATATACAACCCTGCATTTTATTACTCAAAGCCAGGGCTGGAGAGAGTCTGAATTTTCGTGCTGTTTTACAATATTTCATATTTCGATATACGAAGCGGTAATATTACGCTAAGGCAGGATAATGTTTATAATTTTGAGTTCTAAAATAACGTGTTTTTTTTTTTTATTGCTTAGATGTGTGGGCAAGCTCACAGTCCACCTGGTGTTAAGTGGTCACTGGAGCACATAGACATCTACAACGTAAATGCGACACCCACCTTGAGATATAAGTTCTAAGGTCTCAGTATAGTTACAACGGCTGCCCCACCCTTCAAACGGAAACGCATTGCTGCTTCACGGGATAAATAGGCAGGGCGGTGGTACCTACCCGTGCGGACTCACAATACGTCCTACCACCAGTAATTTTAATGTTATTCCGGTTAAAAGCTCGAAAAAGCTTTAATTCATTGCTTTAACATCCTTAACCAACTTGTACAGACTTCCAGACCAATAAAAGGTTAAATTCTTAACAGATGTAGTTTCGTTTTTATTATCAATCCTAATAACATTTCGTTTTAGGTTTGATGGGTCGGAAAATTGAAATTTAAAATTTTAATGTAGCTTGGACTACACGGTTCACAGCGATACATGTAGGGTGTGGATACTCCTGTCAACGAACCTCCCGATCCACTAACGGAGCTTTTAGGTACCTCAAGCACCGGTCATCGTTCTCGCCGAACTCGTCGCTTGGGACGAAGGACTCGACGAGTAAGTTAACCCACAGACACTGCCCACTGAGTTTCTCGCCGGATCTTCTCAGTGGGTCGCGTCTCCGACCCGGTGTGGTAGATTCTACGAAGCACTGCTCTTCCTAGGGCTAGTGTTAACGTCGGTAGGCAGCGGCTTGGCTCTGCCCCTGGCATTGCTGAAGTCCAAGGGCGACGGTAACTTACCATCCACCACCACTTACCATCAGGTGAGCCGTATCCTTGTCACTACAAGGGTAATAAAAAAAAAAACGTCAAGTTTGCGCCCCGTGAGCTCACCTATTTGTTTTTATTTTGTTAATTAAATGTTTCTTTAGTTTTAAATGTGTGATAACGGCGGCTTATTAACCGTTTAGCGTCCACAAATATGAGAAAATGAAAAAAATCACGGGATGTTCTCGGGATCTTCCAAAAAGTCCACTCAAGAGTCCCAAATTTATCTCAAATTTACCGAGATCAAATTTCATTTCATTTAAATCCCTACGAATTAATTACGAATTCAGATAGATTGACTTCATTTCATTCCGTTGCTATTATCTATATATTAATACGTGAAGCAAAAACTTTGTATCCCTTTTTACGAAAATTGCGCGGACGGGGGAGTATGAAATTTTCTACACTTATAGAGAACATAGAGAAGAAGTGCACAATGCAATTTTTTTTTTTTAATAATGCATAAAAGATACATTAAATCAATAAAGAAAACATTACACACACTACATACCATGTATTTGACGCACACACGCATGCATACTATTTATTGTCAAACTTTTGTTCTTGACGTCTGTTGTCAAACTGAGAATAGATTAAATATTGTTTGTCTTTATTAATATTTTTTTATAGTGTAGCCTTGGCGAAATTTGTTATTATAGAAGTATAAAATACAATCATAATAGTGTACAAACTTACAATTCCAATTAATTATAGTCGAATTACGACTACTGCAGGACCTCTAGTTTTAATTAAAAGGGTATGTTTGCAATATATATTTTTCTTATATTCTCGAAACTGATGACATTGGAATCGCAAGAAGTCGTTTACCATGCTGAATAAAGAAAATTACTGTACTGAGAAAGTCGAGAAAATTCCTAGACCTAAATATACTTTTCTTAAAAAAAAACTTCAACAATTAGATGACATTTGGCGCGAAATTTAAATTTGAGTTTTAACAATAACACTATGACGCGCTGTTCTTACTCGACTATAGTGTTGTTTATTACAAATATACGGTTTTGATTTGAAATATAATTTTAAAGTTGATGTTTCAGACAAAATTTTAAAAATTTATAATAAACTACGTGTGTTTGCAATAACATCGTTCAACATGTCGACGCCATTTTGTCGTTCAGTGTCTGTAATGGCGCGATCGCTTTTATAGTGTGACAATGCATTAATGAAAAAACAGCAATTTTAATATTTTTACGATTTTTTTGCGCTTGTAGGCAGACGAGCACACGGCCCAGCTGATGGTGAGTGGTTACCGTCGCCCATGGACTTCAGCAATGCCAGGGGTAGAGCTGATCAGCTGCCTACTGTTAAGTACTTTCCACGAGTCTCGCCATGCCATCACAATGCCGCCACCCACCTTGAGATATGAGTTCTAAGGTCTCAGTATAATTATAACGGCTGCCACACCCTTCAAACCGAAACGCATTACTGCTTCGGTAGGTGGAGTGGTGGTACCTATCCGTGCGGACTCACAAGAGATCCTACCACCAGTAATTACGCAAATTATAATTTTGCGGGTTTGATTTTTATTACACGATGTTATTCCTTCACCGTGGAAATCAATCGTGAACATTTGCCCAGTACCTACTTCATTAGAAAAATTGTTTCCTTATTGTTACGCATGTCAACAACTGTTTAAGATGGTATTCAAAAGAATTCATGACTAAGCTACTCCCAATATATATACTATAAATACGAGTGACTATTATAATAGTCGAACCAGCGACGCTGACATCATCATTTTAAAAACACCATGTAACCAGCCTCACCGTCATTTACAATATTGCTGGTGACATTTAAGCTGTAATTATAATTCAATAATTTATCGGATAATAATAATAATTCGTACATTCAGATACACATTTAAGTCAAAATTAAATTACAAATACATAGGTGCATATAGAAAATAAAATTAGACCATTGCAGCGTTCAAGAAATCTGTTAAAGAACACCATTTATCCTTACCATATTAAATAAAAGTATATATTATATTTGTATAATGTATTATAATATAATGTAAGTATGTTTTTTTTTTTATTGCCTTTATAGGAAGACGAGCATACGGCCCACCTGATGGTGAGTGGTTACCGTCGCCCATGGACTTCAGCAATGCCAAGGGCAGAGCCAAGCCGCTGCCTACCGAAAATATATGTGTATATATATATATATATATGTATAATAATATATGTGTGTGTGTGTGTGACTATTCAGGGCCCGACCACTTAACGTTAAGCCGGCCGTGAGCTCGTTCATGCAGTGCAATAAAAATTTCCCCTCCCTGCGTCGTATTCCTCAATGCTGAGAGACGTGAACACCCTCCTCTCGCACTTCCTCTCATTCTCTAAAAACCAAAAATATAATTTCGTATAATTGTTAGCGCCCATGGTCACCCTACGGTCCGCCATTTTGATTTATCTTTATGTAACGTTAAGCCGCTTAAACTCTTTAAGGCCCACACATTATTCTTTGAGTTTAATTTTGTAGTTCAAACATTAGAGATTTTTCAATTTTCTAAAACGGTATTTCTAGACTTAGAAAATTGCCACTTACACAGAGATTGGGAAAATATATGAGACTAAAATATCAAATCGATTGAGACTATTATTTTGGATACTTATTAAAAAAGAAAATACTGAACA
The DNA here is from genome assembly GCF_003987935.1 of Bombyx mandarina. The sequence goes on from NW_021011536.1 coordinate 101,504, forward strand.
CATTTTTTTAATTATCTGTAAGTTTTACTATCTAATATGAGCTATGCTGGCTATTTAAAAAAAACCTACCTATGCTGATAGCCTTGAGAGGCCATTTCAGCTTTGCATGTAGGTGAGCCCACGGGGCTCAAACCGGAGTGTTGCTAACACTGAGAAGATCCGGCGAGAAACTCAGTGGGCTGTGTCTGTGGGTTAATTCGCTCGTCGAGCCCTTCGTCGCAAGCGACGGGTTCGACGAGGACGGAGACCGGTGCTTGTGGTACCTAAAAGCACCGTTAATGGAGGATCCGTAAAGACGTGAGCCCTATTTAAGCATAGCATCACTACATAGTATAAAACAAAGTCGCTTTCTCTGTCCCTATATCCCTATGTATGCTTAAATCTTTAAAACTACGCAACGGATTTTGATGCGGTTTTTTTTAATAGATAGAGTGATAGAAGAGGAAGGTTTATATGTATAATAACATCCATTAAATAGTGGAGAAATCAATAATAAATTACAGTTTTCGAAGCGAAGCGAGGGCTTTTTTATTGCTTTGATGGATGGACGAGCTCACAGCCCACCTGATGTTAAGTGGTTACTGGAGCCCATAGACATCTACAACGTAAATGCGCCACCCACCTTGAGATAGGGTCTCAGTATAGTTACAACGGCTACCCCACCCTTCGAACCGAAACGCATTACTGCTTCACGGCGGAAATAGGCGGGGTGGTGGTACCTACCCGTGCGGACTCCCAAGAGGTCCTACCACCAGTGAAAAGTACTGGTAAGGTACCTAAGATAAATGAATCCAAGTAAATAATCGCGCTGTGTTACGGAACCACGATGCTTTAATGCGCGCTATAGACCATCCCCTACATTCCTACCATGTTTTACAACTAAAAATCTTCAACGTAATTTATCAGGAAACAATCTTACTAAAGTACATGATATATGTCGAAAATAAACCCCTCTTCCATATCGGATAGTGATGTACCATTATCGATATAAGTTGTTCAAGATAATTAGTGTTGTACATTATCGACGTTATGATGCCGAGACGGCACTTCGGTGCTATTACACTAGGGAGAGGTAAGTTTTATCGATATTTTTTTACTGTTGTGTTATATTTTTTTTCTAAATGAATTTGAATAGCAAGATTATAATAATAATAATAAATATTTACTAACAATCACGCCACGTTAACTGGTCCCGTGCTAAGTTCGTAAAGAGCTTGTGTTACAGGCACCAGATAACGGAAATAAATGTAATATTTTTATTATACACATACATATATTTAATATACATCCATAACCGTGGAAAAGACATTTATATTTATCATATAAATATCTTCTCTTGGCGGGATTCGAACCGGCAACCCCCTTGTGTAGTGACCATGTCACTTACCACTACACCAGACGGCCGTTAAATAATAAAATACTGTTGGAAATATTTCAAAAATCAATGCTTCTCGTGTGGTCACATTTAGGTTTTATTAAGATCCGACCAGTAATTTTTGAATTAGTTAACCCTTTGAGGTCCAAAGCCCACACGTATTGGATATATAGTTTAGTATTTAACTGACTTCCACTACATTCATAATACTCTCATTTTATTTTGAAGTCGTCGTGGCCTAAAGGATAAGACCTCCGATGCATTCGTATCGAGCGATGCACCGGTGTTCGAATCCCGCAGGCGGGTACCAATTTTTCTAATGAAATACTTAACAAATGTTCACGACTGACGTCCACGGTGAAGGAATAACATTGTGTAATAAAAATCAAACCCGCAAAATTATAATTTGCGTAATTATTGGTGGTAGGACCTCTTGTGAGTCCGCACGGGTAGGTACCACCGCCCCGTCTATTTCTGCCGTGAAGCAGTAATTCGTTTCGGTTTGAAGGGCGGGGCAGCCGTTGTAACTATACTGAGACCTTAGTTAGAACTTATATCTCAAGGTGTGTGGCGCATTTACGTTGAAGATGTTTATGGGCTCCAGTAACCACTTAACACCAGATGGGCTGTGAGCTCGTCAACACATCTAAGCAAAAAAAAGTAATTTCCTTTTCATTACATTTGTGCTATCGCTAGTCCATCAAAATTTTGTTCATAACCAATTTGTCGATCATTTTTTTATAGTTTTTTCTGAATGTTGGCAACAGTTCTAATATTTTTATTGCTTTCACGTTAGAATGAACTCACAGCGTACCTATTGTTATAGAGTTACCGAAACCCATAGACACCAATGACATTAATTCCACCACCTTCTTTAGAGATTAGGCTTAAAACTCAATTGCATCAAAGGCTTGTCCCAGCCTTGAAACGGCTTCGCGGTAGAACTAGGCGAGGTCATGGTACCTACCCGTGCAGGCTCACAAGCCTTCCTACCACAAGTACTCATCATTTTTTTTTTTTTTATTGCCCTTGGAGGCAGACGAACATACGGCCCACCTGATGATGAGTGGTTACCGTTGCCCATGGACTTCAGCAATGCCAGGGGCAGAGCCAAGCCGCTGCCTACCGCAAAATTTCAAATGTCTATGCAGTATTAAGTTTTCAATAAATCTAATATAAGTGAATCGAATTATTAATAAATCATCGATATCGACATTAAAAATAAATTTCGCATCTCTAAAAGTTGGCAATGCAATAATTTTCGTACAAAATACAGCACTTACCGACCATACTTTCTGTGTACATACAGGATGATGTTTTATGGTAAGACGAAATATAAATTTTTTTTTTTGACAGTTTCATATCCATTGCGTATTCCAGTAAAACAGCTAAGAAAATATCACACAAATAAATTATATGATGGAGCAACTGGTGGTGACGTTCAAATGATGACGTCAGCGTCGCAACAGATTTTATTTAATTAAATTATTATTATTAGTCGTCGTGGCCTAAAGGATAAGACGTCCGGTGCGTTTGTGTTGAAGCGATGCACCGGTGTTCGAATCCCGCAGGCGGGTACCAATTTTTCTAATGTAATACGTACTCAACAAATGTTCACGATTGACTTCCACGATGAAGGAGTAACTAACATCGTGTAATAAAAATCAAACCCGCAAAATTATAATTTGCGTAATTACTGGTGGTAGGACCTCTTGTAAGTCCGCACGGGTAGGTACCAACACCCTGCCTATTTCTGCCGTGAAGCAATGATGGGTTTCGGTTTGGTGGGTAGGGCAGCCGTTGTAACTATACTGAGACCTTAGAACTTATATCTCAAGGTGGGTGGCGCATTTACGTTGTAGATGTCTATGGGCTCCAGTAACCACTTAACATCAGGTGGGCTGTGAGCTCGTCCAGCCATCTAACAATAAAAAGGATTAAAAAAATCGGTTGTCTGTAAAATCGGTTTACTGACGATAGTTGAACGTGACAACGTCATAAGAAAATACTGAAGGAATGGTTTCATTTTTCAAAAGAAATTTTAATTTTATTTGTTTAATAGGTATTTTGTATGGATATAGAGAAGGTAAATGGAAATCACTGTTGAATTGATCAAGTTACATTTATTTGTACGCATCAATACAATTATGTCAAGTTTTTTTTTTTACAGTGTACATAGTTTGTAGAAAACATGTAAATGTAATATTGTATAGCAGCTGTCCACGCGGATGCATCGCTCACTCAAGTAGGAGAGAGACAGATGTCGAACGCTGCCGAACGCGGAGGCCGATTGTGCCTCTTTGTCGCTCGTTGCGCGCTCTCGCTTGCACTTCAAGCCTTTAATGGAACGCCTCCGAGCGAGGTAACGCCGCATGACTCATGTTTTTTCGTGCGTGCAGCCGGCTCCATCGAATTATAAGACGTTGTCACGTCAAAAATAAAAATGTGAAAAAAAATATGCAATATATCCATCCCTCTGCGTGTCCACAATACGTCATACAGCCGCTGAGTGTATGAATTATAAATATAGCACTGTTTAATTTCACATTCACTATGGACTATGACAATTTTATACATATCATATATGTTTTTTTTTTAATTGCTTAGATCGGTGGATGAGCTCACGGCGCACCAGATGCTAAGTGGCTACGCGAGCCCATAGACATCTACAACGGCTGCCCCGTCCTTCAAGCCGAAACGCATTACAACTTCACGGCAGAAATAGGCAGGGCGTTGGTACCTACCCGCGCGGACTCACAATAGGTCCTACCATCAGTCCAATAAACAAAATGTATCCTAAATACAAACAGCTACTATGCGAATTATATTTATATGTCGTGGTTAACGACTTTTAGTAATATTAAGACGTTGTTTTGATTATTATTTTAAATGATGAAATGTTGTTTTGATAAATATCACAAAATGTAGGGTAGACTCCGTAACGCCACAGTATAAAATGACGGTACGTGGACAGAGTCGTGGCATTCCGTGTCAGACAGTCATTCAGTCCATATCAAACGGTCCGTCCGTCTCAGTCAGTAAGTCTCTGGCAGTCAGTCAGTCGGTCTGTCGGTATGTGGAGCGAAACTGTCGGTTTACCCTGTCATTGTGAAAGTTGTGTGTGTTGAGTTTCAATAGTTATTATTCAAAAGGTTTTATTGACTTTTTATAAACCGAGTTCAACCAAATACGAGTGATGACGGAAACTACCGCTTAGCCATCCCTGGCGCCGCGACGACATATATAATTAATAATACACAGAAAAAATACGAAAAATAATCGCCAATGAAACACCCTGTGTGTTCACATAATGAGCAAGCACGTACTCTTCCGATGTGTATTAAAATTTAATATTTCTTACCTCTACAAAATGTAGAGTTGCGATTCCGAGTACTTTCTCGAACTGCACCTGGTTGTGATCTATCGGAAGCATTACCTTCGTACCTCCAACTGTACTAAGACTAGAGACAAGTCCACGTAGGAGAACTCTCTTCACCCTTATTTGAAGAAGGACTTATCATAGCGAAGGAGCGAGGTTTTTTTTTATTGCTTAAATGGGTGTTAAGTGGTTACTGAAGCCCATAGACATCTACAACGTAAATGCGCCACCCACCTTGAGATATAAGTTCTAAGGTCTCAGTATAGTTACAACGGCTGCCCCACCCTCCCCCCGCCCCCACAAGCGCATTAATGCTCAGAAATAGGCAGGGCGTTGGTACCTACCCGTGCGGACTCACAAGAGGTCCTACCACCAGTAAAATATAGTAGTATAAGTTTATACCATTTCGATCTTAGACGACTGAACGGGCTTATGACCTGCTGTAAAGCAGTTAGAAAAGCCCATAGACATCAACAAGACCTATGCCGCCACCCACTTTGAGAGATGAGATTTTAGTCTCAGTTCTACAGTACATGGGCTACCCCACCCTTCAAACAAGGGTACCGACCCGTGCGGACTCACAAGACTTCCTATTACCAGTGATTACGCAAATATTCTTTTATTACAGGTGGTGGCAGTAAATTATGAACAATTCTTAATTACAATATTGGTACCCGCCTGCGGGATTCGAACACCGGTACTGTCGTATCGCTCGATATAAATACACAGGAGATTTTATCCTATAGGCCACGACGACTGCTATAGAAATGAAACACTTAGAATGACAAGATGAATGATTTTTGTGTAATCAATACATATAAATAAAATTGGAGTGTCTGTTTGTGTTGTTGGTGTATGTACCGTATATATATTCATATGCAGGTAGTAAAAAGCGGTTATTTCAATGTTACAAACAGACACCCCAATTTTATTCATATGTATAGATAACTGGAAACAAATCACGTACGATCCGGCTCTAAATTAGTTTTTTTTTGCTACCTGTGCTGATAAGCCTTGAGGGGCTATTTGAGCGTCGCCTTAACCTGTAGGTGAGCTCACGGGGCTCAAACCGGAGTGTTGCTGACACGGGCCCTAGTAAGAGCAGTGCTTATCCTTTAGGACACGATGACTTTGATGCTGTAATCAATGAATTTGAATCTCCAAGCGCATGGTTATATTACGATTTCTATGAGCACCGATCACCAGTTACCACCAGCCGTCTCATCTACGTTAAAAACATTCATACCCTGTAATGCATTACCGGCTGTATAAAAAGGTACAACTTCATACAAATTTATGTCTACAGCCGTGAAACTTACGTGGCCAGAATAAAATTTAATGTTTTTTCATACATTAGCGCGTTTAGGTCTGGTTTACATGTGTACGGAGATTTTTAAGCTATTGCATAGCTTTTATCGCGGGCCTTGAGCGCCGCGACTGAATCACGAAATTCCGTAACGAAAAAAACCTAACACCGCTTACCATATAGCTCGCGTTCAACACATTCACACGTTGCGCTTGTGTAGTGTTTGTGAATAAGCGCGTGGCGTGACGTCACACTGCATGCGCATCATGGAAAGTCTCCCCATCTCTCTCTCGCGCGGTCTAGCTTATGAGTGTGAAGGGGACAGTTAAGGTTTTGCTTTTATTAATGTTTAATATAGCGTGGTCTTGTTTTATTATTGTTTTAATATTAAATTATCATTGTTTAATTATAATTGCATAAGTTAATAAAAAATGCTATGCAATAGCTTTACCGCGGCAGTTTTAGTTATTAATTTTTTTGTAGGGAGGAACTTCGCTGAACATCAGATGTCATTGTCACAGGACTTCTGTTCGTCTATCGTTTGAAACCTCCGAGTCTACGAAGGGACTTCGGTTAGATCTGTGTTTTACCACCTTCCCCCCTCATCTTTTTTTTTCCACCACATCGCTTCCGCCGCAATAGGGCTTATCAATACTACCTAGAACCACTGCGCTCACCCGCAAGGCATCTCTGCATATGCTAGCAATTGTTTGGTAGTCAATCCATATACGTGAAGTAAAAACTTTGTGTCCCTTTTGACGAAAATTGCGCGGACGAAGGAGTATGAAACTTCCCGCACTCATAGAGAAGGAGTGCAGAATGCAAATATTTTAAATAAAACATGGAATCAATTAAAAAAAAATACACACACTACCATGTATTTGACGCACAACATTTATATATACTCTTTTTTTATTGTCAAACTTTTCTTATTGCCTAAAGCGTGTGGTCAAATTGAGAATAGATTAATATTGTTTGTTTTTAATATTATCTGTCTATAGTGTAGTCTTGGCGAAATCTGTAATTATGGTAATACAATAGTCTTTGACAATAGAACCATAATAATGTTCAAACTTTTAATTTCAATTAATTATAGTCGAATTTCGACTACTGCGGGATCACTAGTACTATCAATTACGTGTTTACGTTTAAACCTACATATATAATTGTATATTTGAATCATTAACATCTATAGTTCAGTGAATCCTGGTTTGTGGTTTTGGGAACCACATTTATTTGGAACCATACTTATTTGTAATCTATAAATTAATACGTGAAGCAAAAACTTAGTATCCCTTTTTACGAAAATTGCGCGGACGGAGGAGTATGTTTTCCATACTTATAGAGAAGAAGTGCACAATGCTAATATTTTTTTTAAATAATGCATAAAATATACGTTAAATCAATAAAGAAAACATTACACACACTACATACCATGTATTTGACGCACACACGCATGCATACTATTTATTGTCAAACTTTTGTTCTTGACGTCTGTTGTCAAATTGAGAATAGATTAAATATTGTTTGTCTTTGTTATTATTTTTTATAGTGTAGTCTTGGCGAAATTTGTGATTATAGAAGTATAAAATACAATCATAATAGTGTACAAACTTACAATTCCAATTAATTATAGTCGAATTTCGACTACTGCGGGACCACTAGTATAATAAAATTGGTTTCATGTAATCCAAACCGAAAAGACATCGTTTTTTATCCCGAAACGTTCTATAGATCTCTCTAGATGGATTGTGGTTACCGCTTAACCGGTTTACGATCGTAATACCCGGGTATATTTCAATAAAAACCGGATAAATTGACGTTTGCGTAACTCAATTTTGTTTAGTGCTCGCCGCGTTTTTGTCGATGCCCTTGAGCAAGAATTAGTTGGGCGTTTTAATCTCTAGATCTGGTGATAATAATACCTAGGCGGCACTGAAAATTTCGGGAATTAACGAAGTGACACAACATTACTATTTAAAAATGTATTTATTGCTTTTCGAAGTATGCTCCGCGAAATTTGACACATTTTTCCATACGATGGAACCAGTCATTGAAGCAACCATTCCATTCGGAAGTTGGGGTCTCCAAAATGGCCGTTTTGTAGGCGTCCACAGCTTCTTCAGGTGATGAAAATCTCTGTCCACGCAATTTATTCTTTATTTTAGGGAAAGTATAGAAATCATTAGGGCTTAGGTCGGGGCTGTACGGCGGATGGTCTAATAATTCTATGTTTTCTTGCTCTAAAAACTCTTTTGTTCTGTGCGCGGTGTGAGAACTCGCATTGTCGTGATGGAGGATGATGCGGCGGTTGCAGTTCTCTTTACGGAGTTCAGAAACGACCTGTGGCAAACAAATGCTAGCATACCATTCTGCATTAACCGTTCTTTGTCCCTCAAGAGGAATAGTCGTAACATGGCCGGTTTTGGAGACAAACGTGGCCACCATTTTTTTTGCAACACTCCGTGAACGAACAATTTTTGTTGGCTTTAACTCATTTTCGAACACCCAAACTCGTGACTGGTTTTTTGTTTCGGGTTCGTACGCGTATATCCAGGATTCGTCACCTGATACAATGTTGTATACAGCATTTGAGGATCCTGCGTGGAATCTTTCGAGAGTTCTGACGCACCAAGTAACGCGAGCCGCTTTTTGCTCTTCACAGAGCGAATGCGGTATCCATCGGGAAAACAACTTTTTTACACCTAATTGTTCATGCAAGATTATTTGTATTTGACTCATGCCAATGTCTAAAGTTGCCTGAATTTCGCGGTATGTCACATGTCGATCTTCCTCAATCAGCTTACGCACAGCATCAACGTTTTCTTGGGTGACTGCAGTTTTTGGACGACCTTGACGGGGATCATCACTGAGCTTGACACGTCCACGTTGAAACTCAGCAAACCAGCGATAAATTGTGGTTTTGGATGGGGCTTCATCACCAAATGCAGAAATCATCCGGTCAACACACTGTTTTTGTGTTAAACCACTTCGAAAGTCATAATAAATCATCGCTCTTGAATTTTCTCGAGTCAATTCCATTTTCTCAACGACTAAACAAGTTTGACAAAACCTCGTGACAAGGCCGAGAATCTTTTTTTAAATAAATAAATGGTATTCGATTTTTAAAACCAAGGAGTTTTCAATTAAAAAGATTTTAATATGACAGGAACAGTGGAAATATTCCATTCCCGATACTTTTAGTGCAGCCCTCGTACAACTACGACCGGTAAAGTTTTGTCCCTTTAGTTCATTTTAAAAACATATTTATCTGCTTAATTTTATGATACATATTTAATATTTCTGCCGCTAAAACAGTAATGCGTTTCGCTTGTACTGTAAAAACTGAGACCTTAGAGCCCATATCTCAAGGTAGATTTTTATCTACGCTAAGATTTAGCATTGTCATGACTCGCCGGATCAAGCTGACCCTGTTCGACTCCATTGTCAAGAGTGTTCTCCTGTTCGGATGTGAGACCTGGAGAGTGACCAAGACACTCACGAACCGACTGCAGGTATTTGTAAATAAGTGCTTAAGGTCGATAATCCGCATATTCTGGCCAGTCACTATCTCTAATAAAGACCTTTGGACTAAATGTGACCAAAATCCCATCGCGCAAGACATTGCTCATCGGAAATGGCGTTGGATAGGACACACTCTACGGCGCAGCGGAGTCAACGCAGCATCAATCGCGTTTGAGTGGCAACCGCTTGGCAGGAGAAGACCTGGTCGCCCTGTACACACTTGGCGAGGCACCGTGGAGAGTGAGATGAGGACTGCCAACGTGACCTGGAGTGATGTCAAGGAGCAAACGCAAGACAGGGTAAAGTGGAGACAACTTGTGAGGGCCCTATGTACCAACGGGGTACCCTAGGACTACAACAAGATTTAGCATTTAAGTTGGTTTAGTAGCNCCGGATCAAGCTGACCCTGTTCGACTCCATTGTCAAGAGTGTTCTCCTGTTCGGATGTGAGACCTGGAGAGTGACCAAGACACTCACGAACCGACTGCAGGTATTTGTAAATAAGTGCTTAAGGTCGATAATCCGCATATTCTGGCCAGTCACTATCTCTAATAAAGACCTTTGGACTAAATGTGACCAAAATCCCATCGCGCAAGACATTGCTCATCGGAAATGGCGTTGGATAGGACACACTCTACGGCGCAGCGGAGTCAACGCAGCATCAATCGCGTTTGAGTGGCAACCGCTTGGCAGGAGAAGACCTGGTCGCCCTGTACACACTTGGCGAGGCACCGTGGAGAGTGAGATGAGGACTGCCAACGTGACCTGGAGTGATGTCAAGGAGCAAACGCAAGACAGGGTAAAGTGGAGACAACTTGTGAGGGCCCTATGTACCAACGGGGTACCCTAGGACTACAACAAGATTTAGCATTTAAGTTGGTTTAGTAGCTACGATGTGTATGGGTTATGGTAACCATTTAGCACCAGGGGGGTCGTGAGCTCGTCCGTCCATCTGAGCAAAAAAAAAAGCTAAAAAAAACAAGATAACTCATTAATTACAGCTTATTATAGTCCATCAAAGCTTTTTATTAATTTACAATCCGAACAACAAAATTTTCATTTACAAAACCCCAATAGGAGTACAGAATTAAATGAAAAAGCTCGAAAGTTTTGCACTTCGGAAGCTCGGTCATTCGATTTCTTGTTTCGAACTCAAAGCCTCGACGCCCGAGGGACGATCGCAGCTGGCGCGTAAAAAGTTTCATAATAAATATAAATATGATTTTAACCGACTTAGTTATAATTACCCGTGGTCGCCTGGTAGTCGAAACCCGACTATAACTAATGGAAATTTTAAGTTTGTACACTATTATGATTCTATTGTCGAGGACTATTATACTTCTTTAATCACAGATTTCGTCAAGACTACACTTTAGACAAATATTAATAAAGAGAAAACAATATTTAATCTATTCTCAATTTGACAGACTATAACTGACAGGAATTTTTGGCGGGAACGCGAAGAGTGAGGTTGTGTGATTTGTTTTATTTTGTCTATTTAGTGTTTCTTCAGGTTTAAATGTGTAATAATGGTGGTTTATTAACTGTTTTATATCTGTGAAAGTGCACAAATGTGGGAAAATGAAGCAAAGCCGCTGGACGTAACTTCTCGGGATCCTCCAAAAAGTCCACTGAAAAAATCTTAGTAAATGACCACCATTTTACTGAGATTATATTTCATCCCATATCATCATATTTCATTTCATTTCATTTCATCCCAGTTGATTAATATCATTTTTCATAATATCATTTTTCATAAAGATATGAATATAATTTAAAATAAGACATGACTTAAAGGTCTCAGTTACCAGGTCATAAAATCCCTAAAAAAAAGACTATAACTAACAGACTGCAAAGAAAAGTTTGACAATAAACAAATAGTATGCATGCGTGGGTGTGTCAAATACATGGTAGTGTGTGTAATGTTTTCTTTATTGATTTAATGTATATTTTATGCATTATTTAAAAAAATATTAGCATTGTGCACTTCTTATCTATATTCTCTATAAGTGTGGAAAATTTCATACTCCTCCGTCCGCGCAATTTTCGTAAAAAGGGATACAAAGTTTTTGCTTCACGTATTAATATATAGATATGTAACTAGCGACCCGCCCTCGCTTCGCTTCGGAAACTGTAATTTATTATTGATTTCTCCACTATTTAATGGATGTTATTATACATATAAACCTTCCTCTTCAATCACTCTATCTATTAAAAAAAAACGCATCAAAATCCGTTGCGTAGTTTTAAATATTTAAGCATAGCTTTTCAGTCTTTGTCAGATTTAAGCAAGTCTTTTCGCATTAAAAGTGTACAATTTCCAAAAATATTTGAAATTGAATTAATATGCGGAATCATTTGGTATCACTAGTATTTTTAATACGATTTTATTAGCTTCAGACGTATGTATGTATGTAACGGAATCTTTGAACATGATTTTGACCCCCTTCAAAACATCGGATTAACTCGAAATTTGGTATACTTATTAAGGGCCGATGACAAGTCAATATTTAAAAAAATATTGAATTTTTTTTTATTGAAATTCAACTAATAACAAAAATAAATAATAGTTTAAAAAAACTAACAAAATACGCTTTTATAGAAAATCCAACTAAAAAATAGAAAATAAATTTTAATAACTTTGAATTAAAAATAATGTAAGAAAAAATGATTTTATTGTAAAAAAAGCGTGGGGAGCATGGTATCAGTAGTTATAAATGCTTTATGAACAGATATGAGTAAAAGGATTATTGCGATAATATCCTGAAAAGCACCCCACGCTTTTTTACAATAAATTCATTTTTCTAATAAATACTGTCAAAAGAGCGTAGTTAGTTTTAGTTTTTTTTTTGTGGTTTACCTATGTTTTGACTACTATTAGCAAAATTGATACATAATTTTATATTACTTTAAAAGACAGATAATGTAACTGGTAATAAATCAAAAATAAACGTTGCAAAGACGATTAATATTAAAAATATCAAATGTTAAACTTTTAAAACGCTCTCCTGTAAAATTACTGGTGGTAAGACCTCTTGTGTGTCCGCGCGGGTAGCTACCACCTCCCTGCCTATTTCAGCCGTGAAGCAGTAATGCGTTTCGGTTCGAAGGGTGGGGCAGCCGTTGTAACTATACTGAGACCTTAGAACTTATATCTCAAGGTGCGTGGCGCATTTACGTTGTAGATATCTATGGGCTCCAGTAACCACTTAACACCAGGTGGGCGGTGAGCTCGTCCACTCATCTAAGCAATAAAAAAAAAATTTATAAGTTTTGAGATTATACAGTTTCAATGCGAGAAAACGATATTTTCTTTCAAACAGATTTCTAGAAATTTTGTTAGAGTAAATGGTATGGTCTTTTTTTTTATTGCTTAGATGGGTGGACGAGCTCACAGCCCACCTGGTGTTAAGTGATTACTGGAGCCCATGGACATCTACAACGTAAATGCGCCACCCACCTTGAGATATAAGTTCTAAGATCTCAGTATAGTTAAATTAATATCTCGTCTGTCATTGATGGTGACGGCATTTTGGGTTGCCATTTCCTACTAGTTTAGGCGGCGGCTTGGCTCTGCCCCGGGCATTGCTGATGTCCACGAGCGATAGTAACCACTCACCATCAGATGGGCCGTATGCTCGTCCGCATATAAAGGCAATTAGCGTACGGTTTGGTAGGTGAGCTCACGGACCTCAATCTGGGAGGATGTTTAGGGCGAATGAGGGTCGTATTTAGAACATTCAAAATAAACACCGGAGACTACAGCTAATTCTTTAAAATCTATATATATATATATATATATAAAAACTAGCTTTTGCCTGCGATTCTGTCCGCGTGGAATAGTTACTTTTGCTACGCTAAATTTTACCCGCCTCTTCATTTACGTAGAAAATGAAAATATTTTTGAATAATACATTTGGATTGAAACATTCTTTATTGGTGCTCTTATCTTAGTGTGATGTTATATAGCCTATAGCCTTCCTCAATAAATGGGCTATCTAACATTGAAAGAATTTTTCAAATCGGACTGGCAGTTCCTGAGATTAGCGCGTTCAAACAAACAAACTCTTCAGCTTTATAATATTAGTATAGATGAATTGCTGTTCATTAGTCTGGCTAAAACTCGAGAACGGCTGGACAGATTTTGGTCTTGAATTATTTGTGGAAGTCCAGAGAAGGTTTAAAAGCTAGATAAATATGAAAAATGCTCGGAATTAAATAAAAATAACAATTTTGTTTTTCCTTTGATGTGCCCCCCGTCGGATGGGCTCCTTTTGTTTGTTTTAAGTTTATTTTATACAAAGATTTAGGTCTTTTATTTATCGATTGAGGCACTACGAAGTCTGCCGGGTCGGCTAGTAAAAAATAATAATAACTAAGTGAATGACATAGAAAGAACAAAGCTATACAAATTGAGGCGACATTTTACACTCTTCCAGCCATAAAAGGAATAAGTTCACCACTATTTTCCCATACGCGCGTCCCGTTCGATAGTAAGTAATCACTCTGACATTCAGTATTTCGCCCTGAGGACTTGTAACAGTTGGATCCCCGCATTAGGGTCGTATGTTTACGACTCGTCGTACAAGGGGCGAACAGAGAACATAAATAATTTATATCCGCAAAGACTTTTAGTGGCCGCCCCCTGCAGGGAATCAATTTGTCAGGTTTTATATGTAATTAAATGAATCATTTGCACATCTTAGTGATTGACAGGTGATTAGAATGAAACAAACCTTTGTCAGTTTCAGAGAACTTGTAAACGTCAGAGGTGTATCTATCAAAACGTTTTTAAATTCAAATTCTTTTTGGCACTTTCTGTTTTTATTGCATCGACGGGTGGATGAGCTCACAGCCCATCTGGTGTTAAGTGGTTACCGAAGACCATAGACATCTACAACGTAAATGCCGCCACCTACCTTGAGGTAATAGTTCTAAGGCCTCAAGTACAGTTACAACGGCTACCCCCCAGCCTTCAAACCGAAACGCATTACTGCTTCACGGCAGAAATAGGCAGGGCGGTGGTACCTACCCGCGCGGACTCACAAGAGGTCCTACCGCCAGTAATTACGCAAATTATAATTTTGCGGGTTTCATTTTTATTACACGATGTTATTCTTTCACCGTGGAAGTCAATCGTGAACATTTGTTGAGTACGTATTTCATTAGAATAATTGGTACCCGCCTGCGGGATTCGAACACCGGTGCATCGCTACACACGAATGCACCGGACGTCTTATCCTTTAGGCCACGACGATTTACAAAATCAAAAAGTCCCTATCAAAACGCATTTGGCTTCAAGTTATTTTCGCCACTTTCAAATATTCTAGACTTAAGCACCGACTTAGAATACACTTTCAGCAAATTAGAAGAACCGATAATGGCTTGGAGGTTTTGTTACTTAAAATATGAGACCGTCAGCGAAAAAGTGGCCTAAGCTTACCGCCTATTTCTGCCGTGAAGCAGTAATGTGTTTCGGTTTGAAGGGTGGGGTAGCTGTTTATACTATACTNTATTTTCGCCACTTTCAAATATTCTAGACTTAAGCACCGACTTAGAATACACTTTCAGCAAATTAGAAGAACCGATAATGGCTTGGAGGTTTTGTTACTTAAAATATGAGACCGTCAGCGAAAAAGTGGCCTAAGCTTACCGCCTATTTCTGCCGTGAAGCAGTAATGTGTTTCGGTTTGAAGGGTGGGGTAGCTGTTTATACTATACTGAGACCTTAGAACTTATATCTCAAGGTGGGTGGTGGCTCCAGTCACCACTTAACACCAGGTGGGCTGTGAGCTTGTCCACCCAACTAAGCAATAAAAAAAAAGTCAATATGGAGATAATGAGGTTCGAATTTACCTGTACAATATACTTCATAGGCAAAAAAAATATGGGCTAAGATGATGTTTACAAAGGCATCTGTTATCTATGTATGAAACTAGGGATAGTCCGATTTTGCGTCAAAATTTATTATGCTTTAAATAAATTGCAATACATAAGCACGAATATGAATTGTGGGTTAGGCGGCTTTTGCGCTGATGGCCTCATATATGATGTTGCTCTTTCAAATACAATCTTTTGCTCCTTGAAATATGAATTAGTATCTCAACTTGTTTGTAGAGTTTGTGGCGGTAGCCATCACAGAACACAAGATATTTGACAGATGCCTGAATCTCGCTTACGACATTTTCAAGATAAAGCGCATATATACAACAACATTGGACCGTCGGTCTACCGAGCAATATCACCCGCTCGGTGGAAGATCTTCCTTTCGTCGTATATCCATAAGTTCATTCATACTACCTAGAACCACTGCGTTCATCCACAGTGTGTTTCTAGAGATCTTTTTTGCCACGTACCATCCGGCTTTAGAATGAGCTCCCCTCCACGGTGTGTCCCGACCCTTACATGCCCTTCTTCAAACGAGGCTTGCAAAGAGTACCCAACCGTAGGTAGCGGCTTCGCTGTGCCCCTGGTTATTACAACGGTAACCACACTCCATTAGATAAGCCGAATGCTCACTTAATGCTGCCGCAGCCGAATGCTGCTTAATTCGCTGGTCGAGCCCTCGACGGGCAAGCAAGCGACGGGTTCGACGAGGACGGTGACCGCTGCTTGTAGTACCTAAAAGCACCTATGTTAAAAGCAACAAGCATCATCTTTTATACTGCTTTCACTTGGTCATCTCAGCTTTTGTGTGAATACATAAATAAATAATAACATAACTAGTCAGGTCATAAGTATTGTCACACAGTAAAAACTTTTTTTTTAGAATGCTGGCCACAAAAAAGTTTATTGAATTCGAATTTCGAATTGTTCATGAAAATAAAAATGTATACTTTTAGAATTTTACTCATTTTTAAATATGGAGTGGACGCTTAAAGAAGACCGTGTTGCAGTTATTGCGTTTATCACCCCTGTTTAGCCATTTCACAGAAATTCAGATATATACCATAATATATCATAAACATCCAATGGTCATGATGTATCCGGGTAAAAGCTGTACGTTTCCATCGCAGAACATCCGAGAGGGTAGTTCAATCTAAAGCTCGCCTGTCAGGTAAAATGTGTTGTAACAAAGAGCTTTTGACTTTTATGTAGTGAAGCTTATGTTTAGTTTATCTCATATGTGCCACGCCTATCGCGGTGGGCGTGGTGTAAAGTAGGCGTGTAGGACATAAAACATGGAACTGCGAACGTGTCGGATGTTTTTGGATGTGGTATTTTGTTAATTTTCAACTGCACACGAACGAGAGAAAATTCTGGATCCGGTTCGCGGATGGCGATTTGGCTATCGTCGTGTGTGCTCAGTGCGAGTTTTTTAACTTTCTCGATCGCGTAGAAGTTAACTCAAATTTGTATGCAGTTGGAACAGCGCCCCTAGCGGCAAACGCAGCCAAACGTTGCAACTACATACAAATTAGAGTTTACTATTACGCTATCGATAACGTTAAAAAACTCGCCGTGACCGCTCACCAGATCGACGGTATGTATGCCTGTCTGCACATAAAGACACCAAAAAAACTAGCCTGCCCGAAGTCCCTTTTGACACTACTAAAAACGTAATATTTCACGTTTCGCGTAATTTGAAATAATAATCATTTTTTGTTCATGGTCGTAATCATTTAAAAAACACACAATCAATCTAAATCATTATACAGTTAATTCACACATACAATAACATAATAATAACATCTGTCTCATGGGACTTCGTAATTGAAATCTCTATATTAATAATACGTGAAGCAAAAACTTTGTATCCCTTTTTACGAAAATTGCGCGGACGGAGGTGTGTGAAATTTTCCACACTTATAGAGAATATAGAGAAGAAGTGCACAATGCTGATATTCTTTTAAAATAATGCATAAAAGAGAAAAGAAAACATTACACACACTACATACTATGTATTTGACGCAACACGCGTCCACTGGTGGTAGGACCTCTTGTGAGTCCGCACGGGTAGGTACCACCACCCCGCCTGTTTCCACCGTGAAGCAGTAATGCGTTTCGGTTCGAAGAGTGGGGTAGCCGTTGTAACTATACTGAGACCTTAGAACTTATACCTCGAGGTGGGTGGCGCATTTACGTTGTAGATGTCTATGGGCTCCAGTAACCACTTAACACCAGGTGGGCTGTGAGCTCGTGCATCCATCTAAGCAATAAAAAATAAAAATAAAAAACTCCAACTAAAAAATTGAATTTTTTTTTTAATAAATTTGAATTAAAATAGTGTAAGAAAAAATGATTTTATTGTAAAAAAGCGTGGGGTGCTTTTCAGGATACTATAAAAATAACCCTTCTACTCATATCTGTTCATAAAATATTTATAATTACTGATACCATGCACCCCACGCTTTTTTTACAATAAAATAATTTTTTTCTTACATTATTTTTAGATCAAATTTATTAAAAAAAAAATTTTCTATTTGTTAGTTGAATTTTCTATAAAAGCGTATTTTTTTAGTTCTTTTAAACTATTTTTTTAAATATTGTATTTAATTACTTTATACCCTGCGTGTGTTAATGGCGGTGAGCCAGCCGAAACTCGACGCTAGAGATAGATGTCGAAGACTGAATTTACTGTAACAAACGGACTCATTAGTTTTTGATAAGATTAGTTATAAAATACATTGGTTTGTTATACTTGAAAAAGATTTTTTAACTGTCTATTAAAACTAGTAGTCAAAATTCGACTATAATTAAATGAAATTATAAGTTTAAACATTATTATGGTTCCATTGTCAAACACTATTATAATTCGATAATATAATCACAGTATTCGCCAAACTCGCACTATAGATCAATAATATTAAAGATAAACAATATTAATCTATTTTCAATTCGACCACAGACTTTAAACTATAGCAAAAGTTTCCCAATTGGCAGTAAACAAAGAGTATATTTTTATGTATGTGTTGTGTCAAATATATGGTATTGTGTGTAATATTTTCTTTATTGATTTAAAGTATATTTTATGTATTATTAGAAAAAAATATTATTGTGCACTCCTTCTCTACATTCTCTATAAGTGTTAGAAATTTCATACTCTTCAGTCCATGCAATTTTCATAAAAAGGGGTACAAAGTTTTTGCTTCGCGTATTAATATATAGATAACAAGGAAATGGTGTACCTATCAAAGGACTTGACGTAAATAATTATAAGACGTCTAGAACTAGAACAGTCAAAGCAAGTGTTTCTGATTCGTTGCTCTTATTAAAATTCCATCTTACCATACCGAGGGACGAAAGACAGTTTGGTTTAAGCTACATTTTTGCAAATATACAGGAGGGCCAAAAAAAATTCAAATTTGTAAAAAAAATCATGAAAAAAAAACTTCTTCAGCTATTTTAATGGGGTAAACTTAATTGAAGAGAAATTAAAAACATCGAATTGTTAATGCTAAAATGGACCTTTAACTAACCACAAAGATAAATGAGTGAGTTGTTACCGTCACTCATTGACTTCAGCAACGCCAGGAGCAGAGCCAAGCCGCTGTCTACCGTTAAGTACTCTCCACAAGCCTCGTTTGAAGAAGGACATGTCATAGCGCTCGAGAAACACCGTGGAGGGGAGCTCATTCCAAAGCCGGATGGTACGTGGCAAAAAAAATCACTGGAAACGCACTGTGGATGAACGCAGTGGCTCCAGGTAGGACTGATGAACTCTACTCTGACGGCGGACGATGCGATGGTAAAAACGTGATGATAGTATCATCTCAAACAGTGCCTCAGAGCACTCCCCATGGAACATACGGTACAAAACCCATAGAGAATCGAAGTGCCTCAGCAGACCTAGAGGTTCCAAACGGTCCGTGAGAATGGGATTATCAACAATCCGAACGGCCCAAAATAGACGAGACACGAAAAAAATACGCCACATAAAATTTTGAGCAGACTAACTACGCTCATATCTTTCGTGGCTCCGCGGCGATGGTCTGTAGGCGTTGAGGCTTATCTTCATTGGACGAATAAACACTGCACCAAAATCAATATTACACGGCCTTATGAATGTTTGAACATCCAGATACTTTTTATGCTAAAGCCACAGAAGAATCGTTCGATAACGTATCGCCTTTAAAGTTTCATCGCTGAGCATGACGTCTGATACCCCGCTGTGAGCTAGCCCATCAGCGTGTATTTTTGGAACGAAGTTCCTTATGGGACGATGCGGAGGGATACCCTAACCGGGGAAAAACGTCCGTAACGTAAGATTTTTACTAGTAACTTTGTAATAACGTACAAAAAATAACATATTTTTTTATCATTCATTGACCACGATCTCAGAGCGTTCGTTTGCGCAATACACTAACTCTTATGCAAACAACCGTGAATGAAGTGTACCACAATAAGTNGGAACGAAGTTCCTTATGGGACGATGCGGAGGGATACCCTAACCGGGGAAAAACGTCCGTAACGTAAGATTTTTACTAGTAACTTTGTAATAACGTACAAAAAATAACATATTTTTTTATCATTCATTGACCACGATCTCAGAGCGTTCGTTTGCGCAATACACTAACTCTTATGCAAACAACCGTGAATGAAGTGTACCACAATAAGTTCGCACGTTACCGAATGACCGTGGGTGGTTGCGAAACCTCCAGTTTTATTTTCTTTATTCATCGAATAGAACTTAAAATTAATATTTTTATAATAAGGAACTTCGTTCCTATCCGGTGTCCCACGACACCACACATCTTTTTTACGGTGAAGGAATAACATCCTTCAACAGTAATTACTGGTGGTAGGACCTCTTGTGAGTCCGCACGGGTAGGTACCACCACCCTGCCTATTTCTGCCGTGAAGCAGTAATGCGTTTCGGTTTGAAGGGCGGGACAGCCGTTGTAACTTGTGACCTTAGAACTTATATCTCAAGGTGCGTGGCGCATTTACGTTGTGGATGTCTATGGGCTCCAGTAACCACTTAACACCAGGTGGGCTGTGAGCTCATCCAACATGTAAGCAATAAAAAAAAACCGGGAGATACTCAATGGAGAAACTTCACCAGTACGCTATTTAAGCACTAAATACTGTTACATTAATAATGTTACTTGCGTATATTACATGCTCATACACAAAAAAGTACATTAGAGAAAAAATTACAAAGCAAAAAGCCGGCACATATGCAGATTTAAATCATACATTTCTTCCAGCGTATCCTTAACCATAGCGAAAGAAAATCAAAAAATTCTAGAAAAGAATACAACACAAAGGAATAATAATGTAAGAACAAAATACGAATTACTGGTGGTAGGACCTCTTGTGAGTCTGCGCGGGTAGGTACCACCGCCCCGCCTATTTCAGCCGTGAAGCAGTAATGCGTTTCGGTTTGAAGGGTGGGGGAGCCGTTGTAACTATATTTGAGACCTTAGAACTTATATCTCAAGGTGGTTGACGCATTTACGTTGTGGATGTCTATGGGCTTCAGTAACTACTTAGCTCCAGGTGGGCTGTGAGCTCGTACCCCATCTAAGCAATAAAAAAAAAAGTGATGAGTGTGTGTAGTACGGCTAAAATAACAAATACAACATGAGAATTATAGTAATGCACACACACATAGCAAATATTGTTAAACTTGAATACAAAATATTCTAGTGTTCGCGTGAAACGTGTCTGAAATATTTAACAGGCGGCACGTCCGAACCCCGAAACGTCAGAAATAATATAATGACAGTAAAACAAAACGCGAAAATAAATAGTAAAAATGCTTTTAATCGTCTCTACGAATCGAATTACAAATATTTATACGGTTTAACCTTGCGTTCTACGTTTGATTCAGATTGAAAATTAAATGGTAACATAATAATGATATGGAGTACTTCAGAATGAATATACAATAAAAGGCTTAATTGCGTTTTCTGTTTAAATGTATAACAAGAAAACATAATTTAAAGCCTTTAATCTCCTTTAAAATGAATATTAAAAAAAAATAAAAAATGTTTTTACTTTTTATTGCTTAGATGGACGGACGAACTCACAGCCCACCTGGTGTTAAGTGGTTACCGGAGCCCATAGACATCTACAACGTAAATGCGCCACTCACCTTGAGATATAAGTTCTAAGGTCTCAGTATAGTTACAACGGCTGCCCCACCCTTCAAACCGAAACGCATTGCTGCTTCACGGCAGAAATAGGTGGAGTGGTATACCTACCCGTACGGACTCACAAGAGGTCCTACCACCAGTAAAAAAGCAAAGCAATTTCTCTCAGGCCGAGTCCGTGAGCTCACCTACTCGTCTGCGTGTAGCTGAAATAGCCTCTAAGGCTACCAGTGAATAGGTAGGGAAAAATATACCATCACAAACCATCGAAGCAGACTTTTTTCCATTGCGTACAGCGGCTAGTAGGTACCTCCGTGTGCTTCCCTAAGTTCCAGTCGAGGTTTTGTAAACAGTCCTCCGCGGTACGGCTGTGGTATTGCTGATGTCAATGACCGACGACCGCAATCACATGGGTCGTATATTGATTCCGATTCGCCGTAAAGCTAAATCAAGGCGTGTTCCGAAGTTAACGTCTCAAATAAGCGATATTAATTATTATTTTTTGATAAATGGTATTTTTATTGTATACTAATTTTGGTGATTGAAACAATTTTAGTGTTCCTATATCTAATTTTGGTGTTAAAATACCTATTTTGGTGTATTGACAAATTGATGTAATTTAGACCTTTCTAGCTTTTTATGCAATTATATACGCATTTCTACCTAATTATAGAAAAGGCTTAACAGTATATTAATAACGTCTATTTTTATTCTATTAGTTCAAATTAATTCTCTGTTGAAGGCTAGTTATAAATAGAAAATCTGTGTTAGCTCACCGCCAGTTGACAGCTCCCCCAGAAGGCTGGCAGCATTTCCACGCTAGATCGCAAAGCTAATTCTTTGTGCAAAATACGTACCAGCCTTCTGATCTCCCGAGGCTTTAAATAGTTTTTTTTTTAATGGAGATCGCAACATATTGAACAATTACGTCATACAGGCTACCGGCGAATAGATAGGGGGGGAAAAAAGCAAACGAAATATTTATAACTTGGCTTTAAATGTATTTTATTATATACGAGGGTGGACGAGAGCTTGACCTTCTTGCCGATAAACAGTCAACGGAATCTGTAGATTTCCGTCGTTTTTTTATTTAAAATCTCTCTTAGGGCAAGAGTAAGGGACATAAACCCTAAGTAGGCAGCGCTTGGCTCGCTCCTAACATGGCCGAAGTCCATTAGATGGACCAATAAAGGCAATACAAAAAAAAGGGTGGTGTCGTGGGACACCGGATAGGAACGAAGTTCCTTATTTTATAAATATTAATTTAAAGTTTTATTCGAGGTATAAAGAAAATAAAACTGGAGGTCTCGCAACAACCCACGGCCATTCGGTAACGTGCGAACTTATTGTGGTACACTTCATTCACGGTTGTTTGCATAAGAGTTAGTGTATTGGGCAAACGAACGCTCTGAGATCGTGGTCATGGAATGATAAAAAAATATGTTATTTTTTTTACGTTATTACAATGTTAAGTCGTACACTGTGTGCATTACTAATAAAAATCTTACGTTACGGACGTTTTTTCCCGGTTAGGGTACCCCTCCGCATCGTCACTTGTGGAACTTCATTCCAAAAACTATTATAAATAATTGGAACCGTTACATTTCACTCAAAAACACGTGAAACTAAATAACAACACGCAAATAGTTTTAAATGTACTCACAAATGTACCGAACACGTAGGTTTGATGGATGTGAGGCAACTTGATTTAGAACCTGTCTCTGAATTTCTTGGTTCGTGCTGAATTTCAGATGAGTACTATTTGATTTTACGACCGAATGTTTGGTCCAATTGTGGTCCAAATGCCAATCAAATGTTTGATGCCTATGACCACGGAAGATACGAAACACCACTCAATCTGGATCCGCAGGTGAATGACGGGCCACGAAGAAAGACCTTCATGAATTTGCTCTACGAAAGACTTGGGTTTTTTGTGTCTGCTACTGGTCTTCGTGGAGTCGGAAGAGATCTTCGTACCTTCTGTGTCTGGCCGCAAGCTTCTTCTAAAAGCAACAAGTAGGAAAGCGTTTGTCTTGCAAGAGACCTCGTCGTTGTGTAACGCGAGCGTATACAAAAGCTTTTTCGGTGTGGTCGTCTTTACGTGGATATGTCTGTTTGGCGTTACATACGATTTAACACTTAACTTGATAAGTATTAAATATTTTTTCCTCTACCTAGTTGTTAGGTTGGTAGCTTAAAGGGATATTCTTTTTAATTTATTGCTTAGTTGTGTGGACGAGCTCACAGCCCTGGTGTTAATTGGTTACTGGAGCCCATAGACATCTACAACGTAAAATGCGCTACCCGCCTTGAGATATAAGTTCTAACGTCTCAGTATAGTTACAACGGCTGCCCCGCCCTTCAAACCGAAACGCATTACTGCTTCACGGCAGAAATAGGGAAGAGTGCTCAATGGCTGGCAGCGACTTGGCTTTAATCCTGGCATTAATAACGTCCGTGAGTGACGGTAACCACTTACCGTCAGGTGGAGTGAACGCTCATCTGCATACAAACGCAATAAATGTACGGTTTGGTAGGTATGCTCATGGAGCTCAGCCTGGGAGGGTGTTTAGGGCGAATATGGGTTTCATATAGTACATGCAAAATAAGCTCCCGGGAGACTAGACCGAATTCTTTATACTATACTAGCTGACCCGCCAGACTTCGTAGTGCCTCAATCGATAAACAAAAGACCTAATCTTTTGGGGGACACAACAAAGGATAAACAAATTTGTAATTTTTATTTAATTCCGATTATTTTCATATTTATTTACCTTTTAAACCTTCTCTGGACTTCCACAAATAATTCAAGACCAAAATTAGCCAAATCGGTCCAGCTGTTCTCGAGTTTTAGCGAGACTAACGAACAGCAATTCATTTTTATATATATAGATTATGATCATTGGTCTTGAACAACGCCACCTCATCTCTCGCTCATCTCATCTCATCGATGAGATGTTTTTTTTTATTTATTGCTTAGATGGATGGACGAGCTCACAGCCGGTCATCATCTATGGCTTGGATAAATACAAAAACAACAATCTTTATGTTAATTAAAATTAATTTAACAGTGCTATCCACATTAATACAGCCGAAGCTCGAAATCTCCCTCGGAAGCTCTCCGTATAAAATACAAATTAAAGCTTGTCCAAACGATATTTTGCGAAATCTTTATGCAAAATGCAAATAGAATTTCAATGAGACTACGTTATGTTCATTGTATTTTCAATTATATTTTACGACGCGGAGCTTAAAAGTTTTCTCGGAGCTTTCTTAAGTTTATTTAGTTAGTATGAAACGATCGTATCGTAAAAGGTCTTTGTACAGTTTTATAAGTCCATTGCGCTAGGTCCGGGGTTTACGATAGAATCTTGTTCCGTGCTAAGTGAATTAAAATTTGACAATAATAGGCCTATCAAATTGCAGTTTCACAATAACTGGCCAGTCAAAACGTAAATTACGTATTTTGTAATTGTAAATTCAAAGTTGAAGTCGTCATGGCCTAAAAGATAAGACGTCCGGTGCATTCGTATCTAGCGATGCAACGGTGTTCGAATCCCGCAGGCGGGTACCAATTTTTCTAATGAAATAGGTACTTAACAAATGTTCACGATTGACTTCCGCGGTGAAGGAATAATATCATCATCTGCATATTTTGATTGATAAAAAAAATACTATTACACCTGTAAGAGTAATGCCATCTATCGCTGAATAGCCGAATATCGAAGGATCTAGTAACATCTAGAACGCTCAAGAAGGACAACACCATCTATTATCAGATAGCGGAAACACATCGGAAGTTGTACTTTGGTGGTAAATTATTTATCCAGAACTCCAGCGCGTAACAATACTATAAAGGAGATTGCCCATTCTTCTAAGGGCCGCCATTGCGCATATTTTTTTTTGTATGATAGCATAAATTTTATATTATAAGAGAAGGGAAATATCGTCTAAGCGACAATTACATATTACAAATTTTCAAGTCCAGATTGAAATCGCACTACTTTGCTTCTATGATATAACTGTATAAGTTCCTACTTCCTTTGTATTTTATCTTGTATATTTTTAGTATTTATTTGTATTTAATCGTATGTAAGTTTATCTTATATGGTATTTATTTTTCACATGTGTATTTAACTATATATTTTTATGTAAGTTTATTAAGATATAGCACCGTCCAGTTAACTTATTCCTCTCCCTGCAAGGTTGCCTGGAAGAGATCGCTTTCAGCGATAAGGCCGCCGATTTATATACCGACTTTTGTTTTATTACTTTACTGTGTACATATTAAGGTGTTATATAAATAAAGAGTTATTATTATTATTATTATTATTATTNGTATTTAAGTATATATTTTTATGTAAGTTTATTAAGATATAGCACCGTCCAGTTAACTTATTCCTCTCCCTGCAAGGTTGCCTGGAAGAGATCGCTTTCAGCGATAAGGCCGCCGATTTATATACCGACTTTTGTTTTATTACTTTACTGTGTACATATTAAGGTGTTATATAAATAAAGAGTTATTATTATTATTATTATTATTATTATTACATAAGTAACAACCTAAAATACAATTTGGATGATTCCGTCAAAAGTTTATCTCACATATCTTCCTTTCACTGACCATGCGCTTCTGACGCTTGTATCCAGACTTCTGAACCAGCGAGCTCCTAGGATTGTGGAGTTAAAGTCGATACACGCATCCAGCTTGAAGTCACCACGAACAAGCTTCTATTTGAGTGAAGATTATTCCGTTTAAATGCACGAGCTGGATGAATAGCATACCTCCCTTGGTGAGTACAAAAGGGGCAAACACAATGCAGCCTTGAAACAAATAGAGTGTTTAAATATGTACTATTTGTTTTCGAACGAAACTCGATGGGCTGGAAATCGATGGAGAGTCACTAAATGGGTTATTGCTAATTGGTTAGTGACCGAGAGTACGCCATGGACTTCAAACTCGATTCCCGGTCGGAGCTTTTTTCCTTACTGTTAAGTATGTGTGCGTGTGTCTTACGGGGCTTATTTACACAACTATAGGACAGTGTGTTAATAGCAGGCGTTCACTCGCGTATCCCTCGTATCCAACACTTACTATATCATTAAACAAGCTAATTCATTACCAGAGTCCTTGGGCGTTGAGATATGAGGTCGTGGTTTGATCGCTACATAAATGTATGAGATTTTGATTTTCAATGCGAAGTCAAAATACAAATTAGTTATAAAACACATGAATCTAATCTAATGCACCAAAAAAATAGACTACACTGAAACCTCATTTGTAATTTTAATACGATTTGATTAGATTCAGACGTATGTAAGTATGTTAGTATGTAACGGAATCTTTGAACATGATTTAGACCACGTTCGGACGGATGACAATTCAATATTTAAAAAAAAATTAAAAAATTGAAATTGAACTAAAAAATGAATAATAAATAATTGTTTAAAAAAACCAACCAAATAGGCTTTTATAGAAAATCCAACTAAAAAATAGAAAACAAATTTTAATAAATTTGAATTAAAAATAGTGTAAGAAAAGATGAATTGTGTGTGATAATGTAAAAGCGTGGGGTGCTTTTCAGGATATTATCAAAATAACCCTTCTATTCATATCTGTTCATAAAATATTTATAAATACTGATACCATGCACCACATGCTTTTTTTAAAATAAAATCATTTTTTCTTACACTATTTTTGATTCAAATTTATTAAAAAAATATATCTATTTTTTAGTTGGATTTTCTATAAAAGCGCATTTTGTTAGATTTTTTAAACTATTATTTATTTTCATTTAAATTAATCTTAATATACGACAACAAATAGTACGAGCCGCTGACGTCAAAACACAAAATGGCTGGCGAACAACATGTCGGAAACGCGGGAACTTGTCTGATTGGACGATATCGAGTTACGTTCCGTTCCACGCAGTGAGACACACGTCGCGTATTGTATTCACGAAATCAGGTTAAAGTTACAATCTTTGACTGCATTACATGTGTCGCTGAAGTTTGATTAATTTTCGCCCAGTTAAATTGTATGTAGCCGAAGTTGTCATCTCGCTTTGTCGTATTAAGGTTTCTATTCACGGAGGGAGAGGTATGAGATAAACACGACAATAGCACGGGTGACACCTACCTGATCCATTTCTTTTGTGAAGCCATCTTGTGTTTGTCAAGAATCTTGGAAAACGGAAAATTTGTATTTGTGATGGCTATAAGAAGACATTTAATAATAAATAAATAAATAAATAAATATTTACTAACAATCACGTCACGTTAACTGGTCCCGTGATAAGTTCGTAAAGAACTTGTGTTACAGGTACCAGATAACGGAAATAAATGTAATATTTTTATTATACACATACATATATTTAATATACATCCATAACCCTGGAAAAGACATTTTTATATTTATCATACAAATATCTTCCCTTGGCGGGATTCGAACCCGCGACCCCCTTGTGTAGGGACCATGTCACTTACCACTACACCAGACGGCCGTTAAATTTACATTGTAGTCCAGTTGCATCTTAACGGACGGGGTGATGTCCAAGAGCACCGGAAACCACTTAACATCACCCGTGAGCTGATTACATCTGATATGAAGCGCTTAATGTAAAATTTACCAACAACGAATTAAATGGGTATTTCTTTTTTTTTATTGCTTAGATGGGTGCACGAGCTCACAGCTCACCAGGTGTTAAGTGGTTACTGGAGCCCATAGATATCTACAATTTAAATGCGCTACCTACCTTGAGATATAAGTTCTAAGGTCTCAGTGTAGTTACAACGGCTGCGCCACCCTTCAAGCCGAAACGCATTACTGCTTCACGGCAGGACTATGCAGGGCGGTGGTACCTACCCGCGCTCACTCTCAAGAGGTCCTACCACCAGTAATTACGCAAATTATAATTTTGCGGGTTTGATTTTTATTACACGATGTTATTCCTTCACCGTGGAAGTCAATCGTGAACATTTGTTGAGTACGAATTTCATTATAAAAATTGGTACCCGCCTGCCGGATTCGAACACCGGTGCATCGCTCAACACGAATGCACCGGACTTCTTATCCTTTAGGCCACGACGATTTAAAACATTCACCACCGTCTTTAGGAACTAGATTCAATTCAACATCAGCAAACTTTACAAATCAAACTCGCACGTTGGGGCGGGCGTACAAAACTATCGCCGCAGCCGAGCGCAGCGTGAAACGGAAAGGGGATGACGGAAACGTCCGACGTTTCCGGTCAGCCATTTAATTTGAATTTCGAACTCGATATCGCATTCCGCCGCAGACTTTTGTCGTGCTCGAACGTGCCGCCGGTTTAAAGTCGGCATGGAAATGATAAGCCGACACTTGTGCCTTTGTGTTGTAAATTAATGTTTCGAAATTGAATAATAAATAGATATTGTTTTAATAAATTTTGTTTTAATTGGCGTCCATCACCATTAAATAATCTTTAAAACTAGTTTTATTTGTTCTTCAGGATGAAGGTACTTGAACATAAAAAAAAAACTGAAAAATAAAACTGCTGTCATAACTGCTGTATCTTTATCAGAATTACTCTAGATAAAAACGCGTGTTTGGAAGACCGCTTTTAGTAATAAGACCCGCCTATAGTACAATTACACCTTTTTTTTTTTGGCGCCCGGGGTATGTGAGACTAGTCCGCGATTGCGAAGCTGCCCTTTTTAATTTTATTTATTAGGCACATAATTCACATTACACGCTAAAAATATACACAAAAAATTACAATAAGTAAAAAAAGAAAAATCTGGCTTGCAACTTTTTTTTTTTTTTATTGCTTATATGGGTGTACGAGCTCACAGCCCACCTGGTATTAAGTGGTTACTGGAGCCCATGGACATCTACAACGTAAATGCGCCACCCACCTTGAGATATAAGTTCTAAGATCTCAGTATAGTTACAACGGCTGCCCCACCCTTCAAACCGAAACGCATTACTGCTTCACAGCAGAAATAGGCAGGGCGGTGGTACCTACCCGCGCGGACTCACAAGAGGTCCTACCACCAGTAAAAATATCCAATTCAGTTCAAACATCAAGCCATGTGCACACTACTAAACAAGACAAATTTGCTGAGTTTACACTGCAGTGTTATAAATAATGCAATAAACATTAAACAATTAAACTACTTAACCTATTATTAACATGGAAGATGCCCGTGAACTTTTTTATAAACGTCACTAACCTCTTTTTTTGACGTGACAACGTCTTATAATTCGATGGAGCCGGCTGCACGCACGAAGAAGCATGACTCAAGGAGGCGTTCCATTTAAGGCTTGCAGTGCAAGCGAGAGCGCACAACGAGCGACAAAGAGGCACAATCGGCCTCCGCGTTCGGCAGCGTTCGACATCTGTCTCTCTCCTACTTGAGTGAGCGATGCATCCGCGTGGACAGCTGTTATACAATAATACTTTTATTGCTTAGATGGGTGGACGAGCTCACAGCCCACCTGGTGTTAAGTGGTTACTGGAGCCCATAGACATCTACAACGTAAATGCGCCACCCACCTTGAGACATAAGTTCTAAGGTCTCAGTATAGTTACAACGGCTGCCCCGCCCTTCAAACCGAAACGCATTACTGCTTCACGGCAGAAATAGGCAGCGCGGTGGGAACTACCCGCGCGGACTCACAAGAGGTCCTACCATCAGTAAAAATATCCAACTCAGTTGACGGTCTTGTCTTTGACTATATTTCAATGTTAATTGTGTTTTGGTGTGCAATACAACCCTCTCTCTACATTCCTCTTCCTCTCTTTCTCCCTCTCTCCCTATCTCTCTCTCTCCCTAACGGGCTCGTATACGCCTCTTATTCTTCCTGTCTTCCTCACACAAACGAGCGTCCAAGGTTATTTTTTAAAATCATGGTTACCACGTTTCCTTAATCAAATTCTGGCCAACAGATGTCACCACAGCAGCGAAGCAAACTCAATATAAGACATTCGGATCGCCTTCCGTGGATTTGTTTGAGCATTTAAAATAGCTTGAGGGCGCAATAACATTGAATTTTGACCGCCGGACACTCTCCTCCAAACAAAATAAGCAGGTTTATTAACATACTATAGATGTGCAGTGCACAAGTATAGTACCAAGTTAAATAGTTGGTATATGATAGATATATTTGAAGTCGTCGTGGCCTAAAGGATAAGACGTCCGGTGCATTCGTATCTAGCGATGCATCGGTGTTCGAAACCCGCAGGCGGGTACCAGTTTTTCCAATGAAATACGTACTCAACAAATGTTCACGATTGACTTCCACGGTGAAGGAATAACATCGTGTAATAAAAATCAAACTCGCAAAATTATAATTCGCGTAATTACTGGTGTTAGGACGTCTTGTGAGTCCGCACGAGTAGGTACCACCACCCCGCCTATTTCTGTCGTGAAGCAGTAATGCGATTCGGTTTGAAGGGTGGGGCAGCCGTTGTACTGTAAAAACTGAGACCTTAGAACTTATATATGAACGTAGGTGGCGGCTTTTACGTTATTTGCAACCTATTATAAACATAGCTTATAAATTATTAAATTAGGTTATATTAATACAATTAATTTACATAAATGGTTACAGCGTATTTAAAAATGTGTTTTTTGACGTGACAACGTCTTATAATTCGATGGAGTCGGCTGCACGCACGAAAAAACATGAGTCATGCGGCGTTATCTCGCTCTGAAGCGTTCCATTTAAGGCTTTAAGTGCAAGCGAGAGCGCGCAACGAGCGACAAAGAGGCACAATCGACCTCCGCGTTCGGCAGCGTCCGACATCTGTCTCTCTCCTACTTGAGTGAGCGATATATCCGCGTGGACAGCTGCTATACAATAATACATTTACATGTTTTCGTCAAGTATGAAGTTCAGTGAAAAGTGAATGTGGTGTCAATTGTTTATAGCAACGATAATTGAAAAATGTAACCATCCATCAGTGTTTTCTTATGACGTTGTCACGTTCAACTATCCTCAGTAAACCGACTTTACAGACAACCGATTTTTTAAAAAGCTTTTAAATTTAGCAAGTGTAG
This sequence comes from Bombyx mandarina, assembly GCF_003987935.1. The sequence continues at coordinate 133,171 of NW_021011536.1, forward strand.
GCTCACGTCTTATGTGCTACGGGTAAAGTCTCTAACGATGGATTCTAATAACAACGCGCGTCTTATCTGGTTACCGATCGCCAAGATCTAAGAATGTATTTCCAAAAACCCAATTTTGTTACAATCCAGATAAGCATAACGATAGCCGAGCGAATAGTTGACTGCAAACGACATTTAATTTTCCGTCAAATTTGCAACCAATGCTCTCGTGAACGAACCGAATCTGACTGTGTGACCGCGCTTCTTAATACACGAACTAAAGGCTTCGTCAGACAGAACGCGTACTTAACGCTGCGTTTTAACGTCGCGCTCTTTTCATCCTTAAAGCCTTCGTCAAACAGAACGCGTACTTAACGCTGCGTTTTAACGTCGCGTTCTTTACATGTCACACAAATTGACTAGATGAGCCCAACGCTCCTTGACGCAACGCATTCGCCAAATCATAGTGCCTTTCGATGGCAGTGGGAAAATTTAAAAGTATTAAGAAATCGAGTGATTCAGATGTGGCATTGTATAAGCATGTGTATTTTCTAACTGTTTCTATCAATTTTTCGGGCATTATCTACTATTTTAATACACATTCACTCGGACGCTAAAATAAAATTTGTAAAAAAAACAAACATGTGGCACTCGGGAACTGCCGCGGTAAAGCTATTGCATAGCATTTTTTATCAACTTATGCAATTATAATTAGACAATGATAATTTAATATTAAAACAATAATAAAACAAGACCACGCTATATAAAACATTAATAAAAGCAAAACCTTAACTGTCCCCTTCACACTCATAAGCTAAACCACGCGAGAGAGAGATGGGTAGACTTTTCATGATGCGCAGGCAGTGTATCGTCACGCCACGCGCTTATTCACAAACACTACACAAGCGCAACGTGTGAATGTGTTGAACGCGAGCTACATGGTAGGCGGAGTAAGAGGTGTTAGGTTTTTTTCGTTACGGAATTTCATGATTCGGTCGCCGCGCTCAAGGCCCGCGATAAAAGCTATGCAATAGCTTAAAATTACAACGCCTGACGTCAAACCGTCCTAACGCTGCGACAGAGCGTTGCGAACTTATAGCGCTGGGGCTCTGTTTGAGGGTATGTTACCACAGTAGTACAACACATCTCGGCGTCATAGCGCGCCGTCAGTTTAGCGCTCTGACGCGCGCTAATTACGCGTTCTGTTTGACGAAGCCTTAATACACGAACTAAAGCTATTTTATTGACCCGCTTATCTATAATATCGTTCGCATAACTTTGTAATAGATTTTGAACTATATAGTCACAAAAATACAGTTCAGAATCGATTGATAATGTAAGAAAAAAAATTGATAAAAAGAGCGCATATATTTTAATTGTTGTATAAAGTATTGTAGACTTTCAAATTATGTTTTATTGCAGTAAATGGCGGTTACAAGGGTAAATCTCGCAACATTCTCGACGAAACACTTAAGTTCATTCACCATTCATCATCATCATAGTCGGTTACTCTTTGGCAGAGTAGTCGTGGTGATGTGGAGTCCTTGTTCATTAAAGCCTTGACAGCTGTTCCCCATAGTTCGCAAACTGGGCTCGGCGCGCACACTCATTACTAATATTAGAACTATAAAAATTCAGGTAATTTACTGGTTGTAGGACCTCTTGTGAGTCCGCACGAGTAGGCACCACCACCCCGCCTATTTCTGTCGTGAAGCAGTAATGCGTTTCGGTTTGAAGGGTGGGGTAGCCGTTGTAACTATACTGAGACCTTAGAACTTATATCTCAAGGTGTGTGGCGTCTCTACGTTGTAGATGTCTATGGGCTCGAGTAGCCACTTAAGACCAGATGGGCTGTGAGCTCGTCCACCCATCTAAGCAAAAAAAAAAGAAAACCTTTTCTAAATAGTTAAATCGCATTTCGCGCAATATTTTATACAGAGTCACAACTCAGTTGCGGCCACGAAAACTATAAACATAAACTATAATACACATAATGAGAGTAAAAATAATCTTATACCTTTAAACGAGCAATTCTTGTATATTAATATATATATATATAATCTGAATCTCGGAAACGGCTCCAACGATTTTCATGAAATTTATTATACAGGGGATTTCGGGGGCGATAAATCGATCTAGCTACGATTTATTTTCAGAAAATGTTGTTTTATTCGTGTTTTCAATAAACAACTCTTCCCGACATCTATTGGCGAATAATAATACTATTTTTCTTGATTGAGGGCAACTAACCAAGATGGCGTTATCAAAAAAAAAACCGATCAAAGCTCGGTCATCATCTGTGACAGCAAAAACGAGAATTTAAACCGTAAAACAAGCTTCAACTATGTCAAGACTATGATGAATAAATAAATAAATAAATATTTACTAACAATCACGCCACGTTAACTGGTCCCGTGATAAGTTCGTAAAGAGCTTGTGTTACAGGTACCAGATATCGGAAATAAATGTAAGATTTTTATTAAACACATACATATTATTATATTTAATATACATCCATAACCCTGGAAAGACATTTATATTTATCATACAAATATCTTCACTTGGCGGGATTCGAACCCGCGACCCCCTTGTGTAGTGACCATGTCACTTACCACTACACCAGACGGCCGTTAATTTAGTAAATTAGCATTGCTTTAAAATTGATTTTAGGAAGGCGCCCAGAGACACACAGAGAGCTCTTTGCCGCCTGTTTTCGTAATAAAGACGCGTCGATTCCAAAGTATAACAAAGCATCGCGCTATCGGAGGGCAGACGCGCTCAGACAATAATCGGGGAAATTGAATACGACGTGTTTCAACTTGATAGTTAGACTTGTCTGACTTCGGAGCTAAGACCGTTTTAGGAAATATATTTTTCAAAAACTAACAAAATAAATTATAAGGTTAATCTCTATTTGTACTAAACGATTAAGAGAGAAATAAATAAATATTTTATTATAATTATTTATATATTAATACGTGAAGAAAAAACTTAGTACCCCTTTTTACGGAAATTGCGCGGACGGAGGAATATGAAATTTCCCACACTTATAGAAAATATAGAGAAGGAGTGCAGAACGCTAATATTTTTTGAAAATTATACATATATATTTTTTTCTTTTTTCTGTTGCTTAGGAGGCTGGACGAGCTCACAGCCCACCTGGTGTAAAGTGGTTACCGGAGCCCAGAGGCATGTACAACGTAAATGCCGCCACAAACCTTGAAATATGAGTTCTAAGGTCTCAGTATAGTTACAACGGCTGCCCCGCCCTTCAAACCGAAACGCATTACTGCTTCACGACAGAAATAGGCAGGGCGGTGGTACCTACCCGCGCGGACTCACAAGAGGTCCTACCACCAGTAATTGGCGCAAATTATAATTTTGCGGGTTTGATTTTTATTACACAATGTTATTCCTTCACCATGGAAGTCAATCGTGAACATTTGCTGAGTACGTATTTCATTAGAAAAATTGGTACCCGCCTGCGGGATTCGAACACCGGTGTATCACTCAACACGAATGCACCGGACGTCTTATCCTTTAGGCCACGACGACTTTTGCGCATTTTGCGTTCTATTTTTCGATAATTTTATATTTCGTGTCTTAGGTTCGTAGTTTTAGCGTTCACTCGAAGCCTAGGTGAGACAGTATTGTAAAAACTAATTCTATTATAACTCGCATAATACAACTTAAAGTTCACGGACTAGACCGGAAACGGGTGAGCAGAGAAATATAATAATAGCGCTAATTCTGAGCCCCGACTTTGCTCGCATTACATTTTTGATTAAGTTTACGGTTTCTACACCACACATCTTAAGACAAGAAGCCAAAGCATATATGAGTCGACTATTATCAAAGCCGGCAATCTGACTTTTGGACAATGATTGGTAAATCAGAAAAACGAATTATTGACTTTGTATTCCATTGGCAGTCACAAAACTCTTCGGAACGACATCTTAGATAAATAACAGGTTAACTATTAACCTTTATTTAATGCAGGTTTTGAACCGTATTCTTTGAAGGAGACGATTATATTCAAATCAATCAAATGCACAGATTGCCACCTTTGATAATAGACGACTCATATGTAACCTCTATACGATTAATCCTAAAAGAGGTTAATATGACATAAAGATGACAAAAATAGAATTTCGAATATTGAAACATTAGAACATTAGATGGAACATTAGAAACATAAAAGCATTTTTGAAATATATTTTTTTTTTTTTTTTTTTATTGCTTATATGGGTGGACGAGCTCACAGCCCACCTGGTGTTAAGTGGTTACTGGAGCCCATAGACATCTACAACGTAAATGCGCCACCCACCATGAGATATAAGTTCTAAGGTCTCCCAAGTGCGTGCGGACTCCCAAGAGGTCCTACCACCAGTGATTACGCAAATTATAATTTTGCGGGTTTGATTTTTATTACACGATGTTATTCCTTCACCGTGGAAGTCAATCGTGAACATTTTTTGAGTACGTATTTCATTAGAAAAATTGGTACCCGCCTGCGGGATTCGAACACCGGTGCATCGCTACACACGAATGCACCGGACGTCTTATCCTTTAGGCCACGACGACTTCAATCAAAATGTGTGACAAATATTAAAATGTAAAAAGATATAAAAACAGTGGTGAAGCAATAGCTTTAAATGTTGTTTCTCTTTATAAGAGCAACTCAATTTGTGCTATAGTTTTACTAAACTAAGCTGTATTTTTATATAAATAAAATAATACATCATAAAACAAAATTTAAAGCTATTGCTTCACCACTGTTTTTATATCTTTTTATATTTTAATATTTCAAAAGTGCTTTTATGTTTCTAATGTTCTTTCTAATGTTTTTTATGTTTCAATATTCGAAATTCTATTTATGTCATCTTTATAACACATTAACCTCTTTTAAGATTAATCGTATAGAGGTTACATATATATAATTGAAAAAAAAAATGTTGCGGAAAAACTTTGTACGCACTTTAGTTTTCTATGAGATTGATGTCGTATGTAGTATTGTTATGATTAAATACTTCAGAAACCGGACGTCTTATCCTTTAGGCCGCGACGACTTCAAAACGAGACAATTGATGACCTAACCTACCGGCGCGGATTAAACAAAATGATTGTGTGAAACTTCTGTGTTTATTTATGACTAGCGGCCCGTTCCGGCTCGGGTCTTTAACATAAATTTTAACGACATTGTTTTATTTTTTTAAATAAAAGAACACTTACTGCGGCATAACGATAATAGCTGTTCTACAAAGTCGTAGTAAATTATTTTATTATATCATCAATAGTTTTCGCAGGTCACGCGATGTAAAGAATATTTTAGGTAATTTTTTTACACCTTGGGATACATTATTGGAGTGTTAATAGGGATCCCTAATTTTTTTCAAAAAAGATTATAGCCTATGTCACTCGGGAATAGTGTAGCTTTCAAACAGTGAAAGATTTTTTCAAATCGGTTCAGTAGTTTCGGAGCCTATTCAATACAAACAAACAAACAAATCTTTCCTCTTTATAATATTAGGATAGATAAACAATTAGATATAAACGAATATTCGAAGACCGCAGTGACCATTCAAAATGGCTGTCTATATCCTGGCCGCAAAACAGAACGAAGCTGCCGATCTCAGATCAGCTCCAGCTAAGCGAAACGAGAATACCAGAACTCATTAAAAATTCAAAATAAAACAAGTTGTATGAGTTATTTACACATACGTACCTACACGTCGGCGGGCAGACTTCATTACATTGTACCCCAACAGGAGGTCTTGGATACGGAAGATGGAATAGAATCTAGGGTCTAATTTACTATCAGGTAAATTCATAGACTGTACCGGCAATTTTTTATTTTTTATAGCATAGATGGTTGGACGAGCTCACAGCCCACCTAGTGTTAAGTGGTTACTGGAGCCCATAGACATCTGCAACGTAAATGCACCGCCCATCTTGAGATATAAGTTCTAAGGTCTCAAGTATAGTTACAACGGCTGCCCTACCCTTCAGACCGAAACGCATTACCGCTTCACGGCAGAAATAGGCACGGTGGTGGTACCTACCCGCGCGGACTCACAAGAGGTTCTACCACCAGTACAATAGGGAGATTATGTCGCTTTTTTACGTACACTTTTCATTAGCAGAGAGTGAAAAGTAGCCTAAGTTACTCCTAATATCATCAGCTACCTATCAGTGAAAGTCTCAGCAAAATCGGTTCAGCCGTTCCAGAGATTAGCCTGAAAAAACAGATAAACAGACGAACAGACAGACAAAAATTGTAAAAAATGTTATTTTGGTGAATGTACCATATATCTATACTAATATATAAATCTACAGTGGTTTTTACGGATGTTCCGTTATAACTACTGAACCATGAATCCGATTGACTTGAAGCTTGGTATCCATAGAAAATACATGTACTTAATGGATAGGCTAATATTTATATGAGTGTTGGACTCCCTACACCAGTTGCGGGGGCGTTAATGATGAGAATCTTTGTGGGGGTGAGAAATAATAATGTTAATTTTAAATGCCCAGCGAAACGGACGGGAACAGCTAGTAGACCTATATGCATGTAGTAAAAAGCGGTTATTTCAATATTACAAACAGACGTTCCAATTTTATTAATTATATGTATAGATATTCTGTTAAAACTCAAAATTTGAGACAGCACGTAAATGTTTGCCAAATGCGGGAATCAAACCCACGAAACTCGGCACAACTGCTAGGCCTAATAACTACCGCACCATGGAGTCAGTGAGCTAATAGTGTGCTTAGTGCGAGTTTTTTAACGTTCTCGATAGCGTAAAAGTTAACTCAGATTGGTATGGATTGGAACGTTTGCTACATTTGCCGCTAGGGGCGCTGTTCCAACTGCATACAAATTTGAGTTAACTTTTACGCTATCGAGCCGGTCACCGTCCTCGTCGAAACCGTCGCTTGCGACGAAGGGCTCGACGAGCGAATTAACCCATAGACACAGCCCACTGAGTTTCTCGCCGGATCTTCTCAGTGGGCCGCGTTTCCGATCCGGTGGTAGATTCTGCGAAGCACTGCTCTTGCTAGGGTCAGTGTTAGCAACACTCCGGTTTGAGCCCCGTGAGCTCACCTACACACGTTAGGGTGAAGCTGAAATAGCTTCTCAAGGCTAGGCATAGGGAGGGAAAAAAAACGTTATCGAGAATGGTAAAAAAACTCGCACTAAGCACACAGGTATTTTGAGCGTATTTTTTTTTATCTTTCAACTGCATATATTACGAATCTTCTTCTTCTTCGTCGCTTCCTCATTACTGAAGTCACGACCACCTTAGTCCAGTTTTTGCACCAGCTTCCTCCAACGTTGCCTGCATTCAGCCTGCTTAATGGCGCCCGGGACGCTGGTGTTTGTGGCCTCCTTGACAATGTCCGTCCACCTGGTGGGCAATCTTCCTCGACTTCTCTTTCCTTCCACGCGACCTACAACTATTAATTTTTCCAAGTTCTCAGGATTTACTATTTTCCCAAGAAAACCACCATGAAAAGTCAAAAGGAAGCTTAGTCGTCGTAGCCTAAATGAAGTCGTCGTGGCCTAAAGGATAAGACGTCCGGTGCATTCGTATGTAGCGATGCACTGGTGTTCGAATCCCGCAGGCGGGTACCAATTTTTCTAATGAAATACGTACTCAACAAATGTTCACGATTGACTTCCACGGTGAAGGAATAACATCGTGTAATAAAAATCAAACCCACAAAATTATAATTTGCGTAATCACTAGTGGTAGGACCTCTTGGGAGTCCGCACGGGTAGGTACCACCACCCCGCCTATTTCCGCCGTGAAGCAGTAATGCGTTTCGGTTCGAAGGGCGGGGCAGCCGTTGTAACTATACTGAGACCTTAGAACTTATATCTCGAGGTGGGTGGCGCATTTACGTTGTGAGCTCGTCCACCCATCTAAGCAATAAATAAAAATTACGAACGCTCGTTCGCATTTCTCCGGCGGGGGTACGCTGTGGAATTTTTAGAGGAGAAAAAAAATTCATTAACAAACAAACTCGCTGTTTTTTTACGAAACAATAAACGCGAACTCGTACAGATTACGGCTCTAGATCATTTGTAACACGTATTTAACTCAATTCTCGAAGCGTTCAAACCCACTTAACAGGACAGGAGTTGACTGAAACATTCAAATGTTACTATCTACTAGAGGTCCCGCAGTAGTCGAAATTCGACTATAATTAATTGGAATAAGTTTGTACACTATTATGATTGTATTTTATACTTCTATAATCACAAATTTCGCCAAGACTACACTATAAAAAATAACAAAGACAAACCATATTCTATTCTCAATTTGACCACAGACGTCAAGAACAAAAGTTTGACAATAAATAGTATGCATGCGTGTGTGCGTCAAATACATGGTATGTAGTGTGTGTAATGTTTTCTTTATTGATTTAATGTATCTTTTATGCATTATTTTAAAAAAATATTAGCGTTGTGCACTTCTTCTCTATATTCTCTATAAGTGTGGAAAATTTCATACTCCTCGGTTCGCGCAATTTTCTTAAAAAGGGATACAAAGTTTTTGCTTCAGGTATTAATATATCGATCTATTTATATAAAAATGAATTTACAAATTGGATAACTGGTGGTAGAACCTCTTGTGAGTTCGCGCGGGTAGGTGCCGCCGCCCTGCCTATTTCTGGCGTGAAGCAGTTAATGCGTTTCGGCTTGAAGGACGGGGCAGCCGTTGTAACTATACTGAAACCTTAGAGCTTATATCTCAAGATGGGTGACGCAATTACGTTGTAGATGTCTATAGCTCCAGTAACCACTTAACACCAGGTGGGCTGTACTTAAAAACCACTATAGCGAGAGCTCAATCGGTGACTAAGAGTCCTCCTAGATGAAATAACAAATCGCCTCCCAAGCCTCTACATAACGCCCCCATTTTTTTCTGAGTCTCTTAAAACGCCTGAAGCGCCCATAGAGGGGCGTTATCGCCCACTTTGGGAAAGGCTGCCTTAGTCTGTAGAGATAAATCCACTCCCCCTTTATTTAATGCGCGACTTCCTTGCCCAGAGACTTGCGTATCGTCTCTCCACGCAAAACGACTCTAGTCTGTACAAGCAGGCCACTGATAAAACGTGGAATAAGTTTTTTTAATAACTCGGAACATTGCGTGATGCGCGGAGAATTTAGCGTTGCGCTTACGTATCGCCGGCCCGGACTCGCACGTGGATGGAGTTGGAGGATGCTTCACGGGAAACAATTCTGAAAACATCTGAAATGAGTTTACGGGAATGCTGTCTGAATTATGTTGAGGAAACAAAAAAAATGAAACAGACCTTTCGTGATGACTCTCTTTGGGATTATGGTAGCTTTAAAATGACTAATGCTACCACTTCAAGTTACATTTTTTTTGAAGTGAAACTTCTGTAGGCTCATGAGGGTAAAATTTTTACAGAACGTCACGCAGGTATGCAACGGAAGTGACATCAAACTACTATTCAAATTAAGTACTTGTCAAATGTCAGTAGTAGTAGTTGTTGTATTTTTCCAACTGGAAAGGCAAATGTATCATACCATGCAGCCTAATATTTTATAATTTTTTTGTGAAAAATGTTAATAGGAATTGAAATGAAATGAAAAGAATTTGGAACATTAATCAAATAGCATGAAATTGAATTAGTCAATTCAATTGGCAAAATATTAGTCATTTACAATTTAGAAATCTAAACATAATGTGACTGTCAACACTGAGGTTTGAGATTGACATTTGACAGACTTTTGGCGGGAACATATCTTCCTTTTTCCCTTCCTCTAAGTCTCGGAAATCTAAAGTTTTAGATTTGTATAAATATAAGCAAGACTTATAAATTAGTNGAAGTGAAACCTTCCAAAATTAAAATACAATTATCCTAAACGTCTTAAGTATATGTAAAATTTTGTCATTAGTAAATAATTGTAAGGTAGCGCCCTCTGTGAATTGATATTTTAATTTCACGTATAATCCTAAATTAACAAGAGCTTTCATACACACGTTAGTATTAAAAAATCTCACAGATGGCGCTGTATTAAATAGTATGTATATTCTGTCTCATTCTTTGCTGGCTTCATCCTACACATTTTTGTATTTGTGTCTCTTACCTGTCGTTTTTTCCGTTGCATCCGGTTTGAAATCACAACGATTCTAAAGAAGTTTTCACTTCAATATTAACAAAGACAAACAATATTTAATCTATTCTCAATTTGAAAACAGACGTCAAGAACAAAAGTTTGACAATAAATAGTATGCATGCGTGTGTGCGTCAAATACATGGTATGTAGTGTGTGTAATGTTTTCTTTATTGATTTAATGTATCTTTTATGTATTATTTTAAAAAAATATTAGCATTGTGCACTTCTTCTCTATATTCTCTATAAGTGTGGAAAATTTCATACTCCTCCGCTCGCGCAATTTTCTTAAAAAGGGATACAAAGTTTTTGCTTCACGTATTAATATATAGATTCTCGAAGCGTTCAAACCCAATAAACAGGACAGGAGTTGACTGAAACATTCAAATATTACTATCTATTTGTATGAAACTGAATTTTCGCGCATAACTTCAGATAGCCAACAACAAATTGGATAACTGGTGGTAGAACCTCTTGTGAGTCCGCGTGAGTAGGTACCGCCGCCCTGCCCATTTCTGCAGTGAAGAAGTAATGCGTTTCGGCTTGAAGGACGGAGCAGCCGTTGTAGCTATACTGAAACCTTAGAGCTTATATCTCAAGGTGGGTGGCGCATTTACGTCGTGTCTAAGTCGTCGTGGCCTAAAGGATAAGACGTTCGGTGCATTCGTGTTGAAGCGATGCACCGGTGTTCGAATCCCGCAGGCGGGTACCAATTTTCATAATGAAATACGTACTTAACAAATGCTCACGATTGACTTCCACGGTGAAGGTTCAACATCGTGTAATAAAAGTCAATCCCGAAAATTTTAATTTGCGTAATTACTGGTGGTAGAAAGGACCTCGCGTGAGTCCGCACGGGTAGGCACCACCGCCCTGCCTATTTCTGCCGTGAAGCAGTAATGCGTTTCGGTTTGAAGGGCAGGGCAGCCGTTGTAACTATACTGAAACCTTAGAGCTTATATCTCAAGGTGGGTGGCGCATTTACGTTGTAGATGTCTATGGGCTCCAGTGACCACTTAACACCAGGTGGGCTGTACTTAAAAACCGCTATAGCGAGAGCTCAATCGGTGTCTCAGAGTCCTCCTAGATGAAATTACAAATCGCCTCCCAAGCCTCCACACAACGCCCCCTTTTTTTCTGAGTCTCTTAAAACGCCTGAAGCGCCCATAGAGGGGCGTTATCGCCCACTTTGGGAAAGACTGCCTCAGTCTGTAGAGATAAATCCACTCCCCCTTTATTTAATGCGCGACTTCCTTGCCCAGAGACTTGCGTATCGTCTCTCCCCGAAAACGACTCTAGTCTGTACAAGCAGGCCACTGATAAAACGTGGAATAAGTTTTTTTAATAACTCGGAACATTGCGTGATGCGCGGAGAATTTAACGTTGCGCTTATGTACCGCCGGCCCGGACTTGCACGTGGATGGAGTTGGACGATGCTTCACGGGAAACTATTTCAAAAACATCCCAAATGAGTTTACGGGAATGCTGTCTGAATTATTTTGAGGAAACAAAAAAATGAAACAGACCTTTCGTGATGACTCTCTTTGGGATTATGGTAGCTTTAAAATGACTAATGCTACCACTTCAAGTATCATTTTTTTTGAAGTGAAACTTCTTTAGGCGCGTGAGGGTAAATTTTTTACAGAACGTCACGCAGGTATGCAACGGAAGTGACATCAAACTACTATTCAAATTAAGTACTTGTCAAATGTCAGTAGTAGTAGTTGTTGTATTTTTCCAACTGGAAAGGCAAATGTATCATACCATGCAGCCTAATATTTTATAATTTTTTTGTGAAAAATGTTAATAGGAATTGAAATGAAATGAAAAGAATTTGGAACATTAATCAAATAGCATGAAATTGAATTAGTCAATTCAATTGGCAAAATATTAGTAATTTACAATTTAGAAATCTAAACATAATGTGACTGTCAACACTGAGGTTTGAGATTGACATTTGACAGACTTTTGGCGGGAACATATGTTCCTTTTTCCCTTCCTCTAAGTCTCGGAAATCTAAAGTTTTAGATTTGTATAAATATAAGCAAGACTTATAAATTAGTTCGCCAAAAAAGTTTCACTTCTGACATGTGTACTTTGTACGCACGCACTTTTTTTTATTGCTAGATGAGTGGACGAGCTCACAGCCCACCTGGTGTTAAGTGGTTACTGGAGCCCATAGACATCTACGACGTAAATGCGCCACCCACCTTGAGGTATAAGTTCTAAGGTCTCAAGTACAGTGACAACGGCTGCCCCACCCTTCAAACCGAAACGCATTACTGCTTCACGGCAGAAATAGGCAGGGTGGTGGTACCTACCCGCGCGGACTCACAAGAGATCCTACCACCAGTAGAAAATACATTTTCCGGTCATCGTTCTCGTCAAACCTCGTTGCGACGAAGGGCTCGACGAGTAAATTAAACCACAGACACAGCCCACTGAGTTTCTCGCCGGATCTTCTCAGTGGGTCGCGTTTCCGATCCGGTGGTAGATTCTGCGAAGCACGGCTCTTGCTAGGGTTCGTGTTAGCAACGTCGTCAGGTTTGAGCCCCGTGAGCTCACCTACTAGTTAAGGTTACGCTGAAATAGCCTCTCAAGGCTATCAGCATAGGTAGGAAGAATAAACAATTGATTTAGGGAGGCGCTCTGAGGAATTGTTCGTAATCGCGTGTTGAAATGAGGCTGCGAAGAGTCTTCACAGTAGCAACTTGCCTGTGCCCCGTGCAATGACTTATTTTAAAAGGTACCCGGTAGTAAATTTAGTGGTCCATTTTTATTGCAGATATTTTGGCGTATGCCGAGGTTTTGATCCTAAATAATTGTAAATAGACATGCTTTAACAAAAACCGACTTCAAAAAAAAATTTATTGCAAAACAAATTTATTATACACTAAAAACAATAATCATCGAAATCGGTTGGCGTGATATTGAGTTATAGAGTCATTCATCTATTTGTCGCGCACGTACTTAATGCAAATTTAAGACTTATATGATTTTCTCATGGATACCATGAACAGAACTGGACTAAATTGAAATGGGATTTTAATAAAAAAAGAATCATCAAAATCGATTCACCCAGTCAAAAGTTATGAGATAACAAACATAAAAAAACATACAGTCGAATTGAGAGCCTCCTCCTTTTTTGTTGGTTAAAAGGGAGATGAAACGAAGGAAGTGTGTACGCTCTGTATACGAGTTAGATCTTCCATGATAAAGACTTGGACCAGTGCCGGATGAAGAGGTGATACAATAGTATATGTGAACAAAGTCGTCGTGGCCTAAAGGATAAGACGTCCGGTGCATTCGTATCTAGCGATGCATCGGTGTTCGAATCCCGCAGGCGGGTACCAATTTTTCCAATGAAATATGTACTCAACAAATGTTCACGATTGACTTCCACGGTGAAGGAATAACATCGTGTAATAAAAATCAAACCTGCAAAATTATAATTTGCGTAATTACTGATGGTAGGACCTCTTGTGAGTCCGCACGGGTAGGTACCACCGCCCCTCCTGTTTCTGCCGTGAAGCAGTAATGCGTTTCGGTTTGAAGGGTGGGGCAGCCGTTGTAACTATACTGAGACCTTAGAACTTATATCTCAAGGTGTGTGGCGCATTTACATTGTAGATGTCTATGGGCTCCAGTAACCACTTAACACCAGGTGGGCTGTGAGCTCGTGCACACATCTAAGCAATAAAAAAAAAAAACAAAGTTAAATGAATTGATTCCTCGAAACACTTCTTATGACCTACCTTCATATGACCTTCATCATATGCCCTACGTGTTCAATATGATAATGCGTTTAGGATGATGTTGTCACTGCCGCGTTTTTGTAGTGCGTCCACAATGTTTGCGACATCTCACACCGATGACTTCTTTGCAATAATTCGGAAGAGAAGTGCATCGTTATTGCGCCGAGTCAGAGACAGTGGCAACAGTCTTCTGAAAATCATGTCGAGCAAGATCGAGGGACTGCTGTTTAATAGCCTTTGCAGCAGGCAATTGGAGGAAAAAAATAATAATAATAATGTAATGGTATAAAATGTATGTGTTAGTTTTTTTTTTTCTTTATTTAAGTTACTAACATAGATTATAAGTAATTCTTACTAACAAAATGTTATGGCTTAAAAAAAACTGAAATAAAGTGTAAATAAATAAAAATAACAAAAAATATGAAAAATCGGGTGCAACCCAATAGATAAATCTCAATATGAATCAAAATATAATTTAAATCGTTTCCAAATCCTGTTAATTTTGTATGTGTTTTTAATTTATTTTAAATGAGCAGTTATTATTTTCAAATTTAGTCTAGCTTGAGCTGAACTTTGAAGCGCCATCTGCTGTCGAGTAGCCAAATAAAAGAACAACATTTACAGATTTATTTATTTCTCTCATAGTTGGTTTTTAAAAGTACTATAATTTACGTCGAGTTAAAAATGTTCGATATATTAAAAACTTTAACAGGACTCTATTAGCGCCATCTGTTATCAAATAGCGAAAGCTACGCTTCAATGAAATATTAAACGCAAACTGAAAGTTACAACATTAGGGAATGAATGCCAACACTTGAAAAACATCTTTTTGCTTCGGAGATAAAGTCCTTTATAGCTTAAACGATCTCTGAAAGGCACAAGATCACTAAAATATTTAGAAGCCAGTGCGATTAAAATAAGGTTTTGATATAAGGACGCCTTTGATGTAAGGGTTACGTAACTAAGAGGAAAATGGCGCGTAAAATAAAGAACGTAATTCCCGCCAAAATAAAAATCCTATGACTACACTATCAAATTTAAAAACTAAATAGTTACAATTTTTTTAATTGGAAATTTAAGAATTTCCGCACTCATGTTCCAAGCGATTTTGTCTCTTTCTAAGGCCGTAGAGCGCGAAAGAGACAACTATAACATCGATACATCCCAGTTTTGTAGTGTGTAACAATGCATACTTCGAACGGCGACACAGCAAGACACTGTGTCAAATTTTGTTTGCACTCGCGATTCTGTCCTCTACGCGGCGTGTTTGTTGGAATACAGTTATGTCGCGTTTATGTGTGCTAAATACAGATGGAGTCTGTGTGCGTCGTCTTAACTGTGTGCGTTCGGAGGGTTGAAATGAATGTACGGTCGGCAAATGAACTACCATTATTATTTATTTTAATTTCATATTTTTTTTGTCAGTTTCACTTGTGACTGTCTTCAAAGCAGATTAATTTTATTATATCGAGCGTTTAACGCCTATTTGGTTAAAGCGACATTTTTGCAACTTCATAGAAGCTAAAATAATAGTCTAAAATTTGAAAATAATATCATAAAAAAATCTTCTTATCGACGCTTGAAAGACAAACGTGACTAAGCGACAATAACTGCTTTGTACATAAATGATAGGCAATAACAATATTCGATGCGCAAAAAATATATATTTTAAGGTCTATTAAAATCATTTCAATCCTACAGCTAGATTCGTTAAAATATAATTTTTTTTCAGGTATTTCAACTTTAAATTAGTCTACTGTAAAGTTCACGTATTGTCGCTTAGTCACGTTTGCCTTTCAAGCGTCGTTATGCTATTTCAATGGCGTAAACTTAATTGAAGTTCAATAAAAAACATCGAATGTTTGATGATGCTGATGATGCTGATACCAAATAAAACGTACCTTTATTTACAAAGATACATGTCGCGTATTAAGCGTAATGTCGCTTTAACCAAATGGCTTTTCACTCGTCGATATAAAGAAACGGCATCCTGACACAATCCAGTACTAAAATTGTTAATGACAGTTAGACATTACTTATTAAGCAATGTTAAAAAAAACTCATCTTAACAATCAGTCAAGGATATTCTTAACAATCAATTTATGGCATTAATTGCAGGACAACGTATATATTTATTTGGGCTTGAAATAATTCCTCGCAGGACCGATTTTTGGGTACCAATATTGAAAAACTATTTCTTCAAATGGCCGACATTCAATTGTTTCAAAGTTTCCTACCCTCCGTTTATTAGGACCATATAGATTGATGGATTTCCAGGTAGTCTTATGTTATTAATAAACAGAGAATTCTTGAAGAATCAATCCAGATAGACTTGTATTTACAATCTCATGGTATGGTATGGTCGATATTTTCCTAACTCTTTATTATGAGTGATTACCAAAGAGTCATTTTTTCTTTATGAAATGGACTTTAATATTAGAGAATAATATTATTTCAACGCTTTGTGATACGCTATCGCTACGTCTAATCTGCGCCACCCTCCCGTAATAGGCCATCTCCTCGTTTCCATGGTAACCGTGCAAGATGGCCGACGTCCCCCCTCCACCTCCCCAGCGAATATATAAGCGCGCCCCGGCAAACCGATTTTCAGAGCGCCAGTGCTATTCACATAGAACACGTTACGACGGCTTTTGTTTTCTTTCTTATTTCGTCGTTTCCGTTTTTATATTACTATCATTTCACCTGCCTACTGCCATATCCCGAAGTTTCCTCATCTCCGAATACATTCTTAATTTTTTTTAAGTCGATTTTTTATTTTTTCTCCTTTTTTTCGGTGTGATATCGAGGGTGCTGCGTGCTGAAGGTAAGTGAAATCTAGACTAGTCATTTTAGACCTAGATCCGATTTTCTTGTTTCAAACTATTTATGTACAGTGAAAAACTCATCGATCGCGGAAAGCGGAACGTGCAAAAATAGGTTATAACTTCAACGGTGATGCCAAGCAACAATGCGCTTTAGGCACAGCGTAAGTAAAAGCTAAAACGGCCTGTGGCCTCGGAGACTTTCGCCCTATAACTTTTAGCTCCGAACGGAATTCTTTTGCTGACGAAAATTTCGCATGCTTTTGAGAATCGGCGCGCGTTTTTTATTTTCTAATTTAAATTTTTTTATCACGGCATTAACGCAAGTATCGCTTGGTATATAATATACGTATGTACTTCGAATATTTTTGGGTAAATAGCGCGTTAAAAATTTAATCAACGATTTATATATTCCGGAAATTTTACGAATAGTTTTGAGAGTATGCTGTAATGTGGCGTTTATTAATTATGTTAATTATCAAACAGTAAGTTCAGTTTGCTGGTCGACACAAGCTTCGGTGGACACGATGAGGTCACAAACAAATTTGTTTTAAATAGTCCTGGTACCAGACACACATATGAGACAATAATAAATAGTAAGACCACGAAATCTCTTTAAAAAGGCAATGATCTAACTGGAAGTCTTCAAACGAGGCTAGCAGAGAGTACTTAACGGTAGGCAGCGGTTTGGCTCTGCCTCTATCATTGCTGAAGTCCATGGGCGACGGTAACCACTCACCATCAGGTGGGACGTATGCTCGTCCTACAAGAATATTTAGCTCGCCAACCAGTGGATTATTTTTAAGTAGTCCCTGGTCCGCTGTTGTTTTTCGACAACCCTATATTCAGCCTAATGTTAAGTTGAGTGGACTTTAAAACCGCACTAACAGATATTTCGAAGCGTCAATTTTATTATATGGCAGGTGAAATTCAAAATCATCATTCGATATTCTTGTGAGTCCGCACGGGTAGGTACCACCGCCTTGCCTGCTTCTGACCGTGAAGCAGTAATGCGTTTCGGTATGAAGGGTTCCGTTCACTTAACGTCAAGGGGGAAGTGAGCTCGTTTACCAAACGAGAAAAAAAAATGGCGGTTTTCTGGAAAGATTTTTAGCTCATAATATATCTCGTGTGTAAAATTTGAATTGTTTAATCCTAAAACAATTATTTACATTACATTACCAATACTGTATTTTCAACGAATTGATATCATTATTGAAACGTTTATGACATGTCCTTCTTCAAACGAGGCTAGCAGAGAGTACTCAATGGTAGGCAGCGATTAGGCTGTACCCCTGGTATTGCTGACATCCATGAACAACGGTAACCATTTACCATCAGTTGGGCCGTATACTTATCTGGCTACAAAAGCAATGAAACAATTCAAAAAGGATTAAAGAGCTTTTTTATCGGGCGAATAAATTCCCATTGATTCTACGTGTAGACCTACTGAACGCACTCCACTGTGGCATCCGAATTGCGCAGATAAGGGAGGATCAGTATGCCACTTGTATATTCGAGATACAAAAAAATATTAACTGTGAAGCAGTAATGCAATCTGATTTGAAAGACGGAACAGTCTTTGAGACGTCATTTGAGACATAGACCTCATGACATGTAATGCAGTCTGGTTTGAAAGACGGAACAGCCGTTATACATTTGAGAAAGACGGAACAGCCATTTGAGACATAGACCTCATGACCCAAAATTTGGGTCATTCACATTTGCGATGTCTATAGGTGATAGATAGGTGAACAAGCTCACGGCCCATCCGATGCTAAGTGGTTACCTGATCCCGTGAATGCGTCGTGCTGCTCGACATTCTAAGGTAACGACTGGTGTTTTAAAAAAAAAAAGTTACATGAAAGCTTACGTTTACTGCGCTATGGGTATGGGATGCCCATACATGGGCAGCTGACCAGACTTTGATTCCGACTATCAGACATCTTTTTAACTCCTGATAAACTATTTGTTCCTAGATAAAGAAAATCTTAGATCGCGTTATTAAAACATTACACGCACATTTTAAATATCAAATATACCATCGCCCTTAAGAGATGGGTTCGAAGTGCCATTTTTTTTTATACCACGGCTGATACAGCGAGAGCTCTTAACTGCTTCGCGGCATAAATAGGCAAGACAGTAGTAGCTACCCGCAGGGGCCTTATAATACGATCATCTATCACGCAAACAAACAAAAATCAATCAACAGTTTTCAATTCTTACACGAAATTGTACCTTTATCGCGGAAGTAATTCGAAAGCATCTATAAAAAGTTTATTTCCTTCAGAAAAATCGGTACCCGCCTGCGGGATTCGAACCCCGGCACGGTCGCATCGCTCGATACCAACGCACCGGGCGTCTTATCGTTTAGACCACTATTCTATAGTCATGCGACTTCTTTCTTATCAAGTTACTGTCTATACGAGCGTTTCATACAGGTGTCTTGTTTAATAAGATAGTCAACGATATCTGGTTTTCAAGGTCTCTTATCTTCCATGTGGTCCTGGTAGCCATGACGCAGAAACATCTCAGATAGGAGCATGTGAATGTAGAAAATCTTAAAAGAAATTCAAGACATGTCTGAAGATAGATCTGGTACAGAAAATACAGAAGTTTCAGGGTAACGACAAAGGAAAGATCTGTCTTTTTCATTTTGCTTAGATTTGTGGACGAGCTCACGGCCCGTCTGATGTTAAGTGGTTACCGGAGCCCATAGACATCTACCGTAAATGCCGCCACCCACCTTGAGACAACAGTTCTAAGGTCTCACTTTTAACAGAACAACGGCTGTCTCACTCCTCAAATCGAAATGCATTACTGCTACACGGCAGAAATGGGCAGGGTGGTGGTACCTAGCCGTAATCTTTCATTGATCGGGCGATATTGCTCAGTAAACCAAAGGTATACAATTTTATGTGTGAAAACTTTCCTTGAAAATGTCACTAGTGAGATTCAGCCAACTGTCATATATCTAGTGTTCCGTAATAGCTACATAAGTAAAAATATATATCATTTTAATATAATGAAGTTCTCTTATGCTATACATCCTATATTGAAACCCGAAAGAAAGTGGCCGCGGGTGGCTTAATTTAAAAAATATATTATAGAGGTCATAAGGTCATTGTACTCGGTATCTCGAATGGGAAAGGTCGTATCTGGGATGCTGGATCGATAGGGCTCGTCTGTGCACTAGTGCTGGGATGATGTCGGTGTTTATCGATGGTTTTTCGATTCTTTTTGAAATATACATTTCTCCTGTGACTGATGTTAACATGATTACACCATTTGGTAGCTGGTCTTCAAGAATAACCTCCATGATGAGTCGGTGTCGTGTAAGAAAATCCATACCTTTTTAAGCTGAATTTTTGAAGCAGTACTCCAATTCGCAGGATATCATTTATTCCCATACCAAACTTAGTTCTATTAATTAATCTAATGATCAATTAATTTGGATCCTTTTCACACATATCACATGGCATACCCTCTTCTTCTTCCTAGCGTTTTCCCGGACTAATGCCAGGGTCACTTTGCCGGTCTTCGGCATCCTTCTGAGTGAGGATATTTCCATTAACCACCATTGGCATACCACCGGAGAATAGGTCACTTACTACCTGGACGCGTCATATTTCCCCCGCAATGGTCTTCAGAATTAACTCCACCACGTTTCCTGTGACATGTTCTTAAACGAGAATTAAAGATTCCCCAGCGGTATGCCAAGGCCTGACTGTGTTGCTGATCTGTGAGGGACGGTAACTAAGGACCACTACGTGGGCTATGTGCTTGCCTATCTTCAAGGCAGTAAGCAGTAAAACACACTCAAAGTCTGGTATCAAATCCCTGTCGCAGTTACTATTGGTGGGGCTGATGTACTCCACGTCATATATTCTGGAATGTCGCCAGTCGTCAAAGAACACCAGTGAACACAGTTAACAAAGACTCCGGAACGTAAAACTTGGTTGTGACCGAAGATTTCTGCCCGGATCTAAAGAAAATGTCATTAAAATTAAACCGAAATCTGATCTTAACGTTTGGTTTGGCAGCCGTTTAACCGCTTCGCAGACGGGAAGTCCATCACTTTGGTTAATTGCTTGAAAATTGAAGGTTAGGTAGACGTTAATTCGCTTATCTGGCGACACTTGGCGATTAGGTGCAGACTTGTTTATCTTACGGATATATTCGATGCGTAGGGTCGGACAAATAACAGAGTTTGAATTAGCATTGGTGGTATTATAACTTTTTTTTATTGCTTAGATGGGTGGACGAGCTCACAGCCCACCTGGTGTAAGTGGTTACTGGAGCCCATAGACATAAACAACGTAAATGCGCCACCCACCTTGAGATATAAGTTCTAAGGTCTCAAGTATAGTTACAACGGCTGCCCCACCCTTCAAACCGAAACGCATTACTGCTTCACGGCATAAATAGGCAGGGCGGTGGTACCCACCCGTGCGGACTCACAAGAGGTCCTACCACCAGTAAACTCACAAGAGGTTCTTTAGAGAAGCGATTATCTCTGCTTTTTACAGTTTGTCAAACTAGGACTGCATTGTTAACAGTACTTAACTATACGATGAGCCTGCCACAGTATTAATGTAGTTTGTCGAGGAAGACACTGATAATATCTGCATACTATTAGAGTAGTTATCAATGGGATGAACAGCGAATTTGTCGCTATTAATTTAGAATCATACAGCCCGTTTTTAACATTAACCAATTGTGAGGAATGATTTTACAAATTTGAGTCATCGGTTGAGACGTTAATAGAGTTAAAAGGGGTGCCATCCCTTTTAATGGAGTCCGCCGTGCTCCTCCAGCGCCTTGTAAGAGGGTGGGTCCACCAATCTATTAAGATGAACGCAATGAGGTTAGACGGATTCGAGTGTCTTATTTCTCGGGAAAAGACCCGTGTGTTCCGGGAAGCACCGAAAAAATTTGTGGAATATTCTTTGAGTAATGTGCGCGATAAGACATGATGAGATGAGATCCACAACCGGTAGTACGGTGTATTGGACGTATTCTGATTGTAATCTTAAGCCAACCAACTGGTTGTAGTGTTGACCGCGGGAACCCCCTTACTCTGGCCGGGTTTTGACCCTGGACGGAGATCGGACGTCGGGTGTAAGAGTGCAGGGGAGTTGTTTAGTGCGGTAGGGCCCTAAAATTCCTTGGGCCCGCGGTCTGCTCCCAACACCTTGCAGATCGTCAACCACCACATACCTAGGCGCGGGGATCTCGCAGGATGTTCGGCCCACGGCCCGAAAAAAAAAACCATAGGATTCCCAAGGCACTTCAACCCTTAACGTAAGACATGTGGCCGTCCCTATGTAGCATGACATGAGCGCACATAGCTGAATAAGAAGCGAACAGAAGGAAACATTGTAAGGCACACAAGTGCTTTGAAGAGTGGCACAGTTATTACACTATAAAATTGGGACTTCGATATCATATATCAAAGCTAGCGTTCGCGTTCTAAAGTCTATTGACTCTGGCAATAGAACCTTAAGCTTCTCCAGCCCACTAAAGCTATGAGTCAGTCAGAATCACCGTA
This sequence comes from Bombyx mandarina, assembly GCF_003987935.1. The sequence goes on from NW_021011536.1 coordinate 155,434, forward strand.
TTTCCTCCTTGAAACACATGCTTTGAAAGCTAAACTGTTTCTTATTCAGGCAAGCATTTACGACCACTTTGATATCGTCGTGGCTCTAACATATATTTTTTTATTGCTTAGATGGGTGGACGAGTTCACAGCCCACCTGGTGTTAAATGGCTACTGACGCCCATAGACATCTACAACGTAAATGCGCCACCCACCTTGAGATATAAGTTCTAAGGTCTCAGTATAGTTACAACGGCTGCCCCACCCTTCAAACCGAAACGCATTACTGCTTCACGACAGAAATAGGCGGGGTGGTGGTACCTACTCGTACGGACTCACAAGAGGTACAATGTTAAAAAAAAAAAAAAAAGAATAATCATAAAGTTTCCTGTGTCGGGACAGTCTGCCCCGCTCCCGAAGATATTTTGTATACATACTGACGTCATCGTTCAATAAATACACAGTCAACCTTTAATTTGGCTTTCGTTGAATCACTATACAGGCTTTCTTAAGCCGAACCCAAGTCGGGAATTGACTATAAACTTGAATTAAATAGAAAACGACGTAAATTTGTTGGTGAGTTTATATTCATGAAGCCACACACCGCGTTCTCGTGAGGTTGTTGACCCCACGCGGTAGTTCATTACGAATTGTATTACATTGCGGGTATTTTAGGAATATATGCTTTTTTATTTCTATAGCATTAGGTTTGGCTTTAGCAGAGAGCTTTGTGAATTTGCATTAAAACTTTATCGTTTTAATTACCAAACGATGATAAAGAACCCCGGAAAAGCATTGTGTACGACAGGATTCGATAAGAGGTCGACCGAAGAAGACATGGATGGAGTGTGTGAATGACGATATGAGAGAGAGAAAGGAGTGAGTGTTGAGATGACGGCTGGTTTTTTTTTTATTGCTTATGTGTGTGGACGAGTTCACAGCCCACCAGGTGTTAAGTGGTTACTGGAGCCCATAGACATCTACAACGTAAATGCGCCACCCACTTTGAGATATAAGTTCTAAGGTCTCAGTATAGTTACAACGGCTGCCCCACCCTTCAAACCGAAACGCATTACGGCTTTACGGCAGAAATAGGCAGGGTGGCTACCCGCGCGGACTCACAAGAGGTCCTACCACCACTATAAAGAGAGCTAGTGCTAGGAGAGAATGAGAGAAAAATTAGATGTGCCGACCCCACCTAGTGGGATAAGGTGGAGAAAAAGATGAAGATTCCAGGCATCACGGAACTCTGCTTAACAAGAAAAAAGGTCACTGCACAAACAAAAAAATATTAGAGTTTAATATTTTTATTAAATTATCGACAGTGCACATCACTAGCATCCAGACCCCGTTCATAACTAATGCATTCTTTCTTGCACACACGCGCCAAACACATAGGGTGCGTTTAACGTACCAAAATAAACTTTATTATCGAACGTGTAAAGGTCTTTATTGTGGGGCATACGGGCCCTTTGATTGTTCCACCAGCAGTATTCCTGAGCTCCCGGAAAGCTATTTAAAAACGCGCTAGGATGTTGAACGAACACTAGCTATGCGTTTTTGCTATTAAACTTTTTTTTATTGCTTAGATGGGCGGACAAGCTCACAGCCCACCTGGTATTAAGTGGTTACTGGAGCCCATAAACATTTACGACGTAAAAACGCCACCCACCTTGAGATATAAGTTCTAAGGTCTCAAGTATAGTTACAGCGGCTGTCCCACCCTTCGAACCGAAACGCATTACTGCTTCAAGGCAGAAATAGGCAGGGTTGTAGTAGCTACCCGCGCGGACTCACAAGAGGTCCTACCACCAGTAAAAGGAGCTTTAGGCAAAGATTTAATTATGACCAGCCACGAAGAGACACGAAGCTGGAGGAACTTGAAATATCCTACTCGCTGAGTTTCTCACCGGATCTTCTCAGTGGGTCGCGTTTCCGATCCGGTGTTAGATTCTGCGAAGCACTGCTCTTGCTAAAGCCAGTTGTAGCAACACTTCCAGTTTGAGCCCCGTGAGCTCACCTACACGTCAAGGAGAAGCTGAAATAGCCTCTAGGCTATCAGCATAGGGATACAGAAAAAGAGAGTGAACTCCGATAGGCCCCACATCCATTACTGTAATATACGAAGGCTCTTCTTTCAATCCCCCACCAGTTCCTTGATGATGAATATGATGGCATGATGGCGTTCTCCTTTTTACCTCCATCCGCCGAAGCAGAGTTCATCCACAGCGTGTTTCCAGAGCCGCTTTTACCACGCACCATCTTCCAAACTAGGTTTGCGGAGAGCATTCAGAGGGAAAGACATCGCTGATGTCTATAAGCGACAGTAAAAAATAGGATTTATTTCCTTCCAGCCAATCCAACTGTATCAATGCACTTGTGCATTGGTGGTAGGACCTCGTGTGAGTCCGCTCGAGTAGGTACCACCACCCTGCCATTTCTACCGTGAAGCAATAATGCGTTTCGGTTTGAAGGGTGGGGCAGCCGTTGTAACTATACTGAGACCTTAGAACTTATGTCTCAAGTTGGGTGGCGCATTTACGTTGTAAACGTCTATGGGCTCCCGTTACCACTTAGGTAACACCAGGTGGGCTGTGAGCTCGTCCACCCATCTAAGCAATAAATAAAAAATCCAAAGCTGGGTTTAATTACGAAATTCAATCAAAAAGTATTAAAATCGTCCAGTCACGTTGCGTCTGTTACGTCAAAAACATCTAACTAGACGGGAGAGTTTGATATAACCAAACCATTAAACATGGATTTCACTAACGAAATAACATGTTTCATTCAGAAATAAATTCTAGTTATTCTAAAGTTCAATGAACTTTCTTGTTTCACTAAAAATGTAGGTAGGTATATTCCATACGCCGTGTATTCTATAATATATTAATACGTGAAGCAAAAACTTTGTATCCCTTTTTACGAAAATTGCGCGGACGGAGGAGTATGAAATTTTCCACACTTATAGAGAATACAGAGAAGAAGTGCACAATGCTAATATATTTTTTTTAATAATGCATAAAAGATACATTAAATCGATAAAGAAAACATTACACACACTACATACCATGTATTTGACGCACACACGCATGCATACTATTTATTGTCAAACTTTTGTTCTTGACGTCTGTTGTCAAATTGAGAATAGATTAAATATTGTTTGTCTTTGTTAATATTTTTATAGTGTAGTCTTGGCGAAATTTGTGATTATAGAAGTATAAAATACAATCATAATAGTGTACAAACTTACAATTCCAATTAATTATAGTCGAATTTCGACTACTGCGGGACCTCTAGTTCTAGGAAACTAATAAATATAAATAAATATTTACTAACAATCACGCCACGTTAACTGGTCCCGTGCTAAGTTCGTAAAGAACTTGTGTTACAGGTACCAGATAACGGAAATAAATGTAAGATATTTATTATACACATACATATATTTAATATTTAAATAAAAACGGTTCGGAATCTTTTTTTTCCCTACCTACGCTGATAGCCTTGAGAGGCTATTTCAACGTAACCTTAACTAGTAGGTGAGCTTACGGGGTTCAAAGCCGTGCTTCGCAGAATCTACCACTGGATAGGAAACGCGACCCACTGAGAAGATCCGGCGAGAAAATCAGTGGGCTTCGGAATCTATGAACTAATATGGATCACAATTTACAACAACAGCGACCACTTAGACTGCGAATCACAGCAAATTTCGGAAATTGATATAAAAAAAATATTGCTTAGATGGCTTACAGCCTGCAGCTTACAGCCCATCTAGTTTTAAGTGGTTACCGGAGCCCATAGGCATCTGCAACGTAATTTCGCTCACCTACCTCGAGTCATAAGTTCTAAGGTCTCAGCTATTTTCACAACGGCAGCCCCGTCCTTCAAACCGAAACGCGTTACTGCTTCACGGTAGAAATAGTCTGGTGGTACCTACCCGTGCGGACTCACAAGAGGTCCTACCACCAGTAAATGATACAAATATTAAGCGCCATTGGTATTCCTTCAACTTGAATTTAAGTATGCAGCTATTCTGTCTATTCGACAAAGCTGTAAGCATCAAGCTCTAAATATAATAATATCTGCATTGTCATCACAAAGCAAACGGCAAAATTACAGGCGTCCCTTTGAGCTTTTGAGGGCTGTTCGGCGCGTCCCTTTGCCTACTGTAGGGCTGTCTCGTAAATTATATTTTTTTTTTTTTTTTATCTGTTATCTTAAATCGTGGACGTAATTAAAGAATCAGATGATTGAGTATTTGATTGTGGAAATAGGCAGGGTGCTCTTGCAAACGTGGGACTTAGCATCCTCCATTACAGCAGATTTGAATGTTCACACCCATGATAATTTTGAGTGTTTTTTTATTTATTTATTATAACGAGAATTAGTTTTGTTTTCTCCACGTTAATGTCTTAGCAGCATTCTAAGCAGTAGGCAACACAGTCTAAGCAGTATTATCATGTCAAAATTTTAATTGTAGGCCCCACAATTCAACGTCCGCCAGCCCTAAGTTCCGTTTCCTTTCGCTGGCGACAATGAACGAACGAATACAGATAATATTCGAACGACTCATTCATTGTCACCCAAGCTTTCGAATATAAAGTATTAGCAAAAAATCTTAAAGAAAATTCCGCTGTAAGATATCCATTTTTATTTGCCAGGTGCTTCACCAATTCTTTTGGTCCTTCAACAATACAGTCAGAAATGTCAATGTTTTATGCGCTAAAAATTTAGCAGGCTTAAAGTAACCGGTCCCAGGTATGGAAAATATTGATAGTACTAGCTGACCCCGCAGAATTCGTAGGGCCTCAATCGATAAATAAAAGACCTAAACTTTTGTATAAAATAAAGTTAAAAGAAACAAAAGGAATCCGTCCGACGGGGCACATATCAAAGGAAAAATAAAATTGTTATTTTTATTTAATTCCGAGCTTTTTCATATTTATCTACCTTTTAAACCTTCTCTGGACTTCCACAAATAATTCAAGATCAAAATTAGCCAAATCGGTCTAGCCGTTCTCGAGTTTTAGCGAGACTAACGAACAGCAATTCATTTATATATATATAGATAGAAGATAGATAATGCCGGTAATAGTAAAAAAATAATCGATTTCTTATGCATAGTAAAAAAATAATCGATTTCATAGGCATATCGAGAGGCCAAAGGCTATTCGGTTTAAACAACATCTTTGCAACTTTACATGAGAGCCATTTAAAGTTTGAAAACTTGGTATAAAATATCATAACTAAATAAAAAAACTTCTTTAACTATTTGAATGGAGTAAACATAATTGAAGTTCAATTAAAAACATCGAACTGTTGACGCTAATGTCAAATAAAACGGACCTTTAATTACAAAGATAAATGCCACGTATTCAACGAATTTTTTTTATTGCTTATATGGGAGGACGAGCTCACAGCCCACCTGGTGTTAAGCGGTTACTGGAGCCCATAGACATCTACAACGTAAATGCGCCACCCACCTTGAGATATCAGTTCTAAGGCCTCAGTATAGTTACAACGGCTGCCCCGCCCTTCAAACCGAAACGCATTACTGCTTCACGGCAGAAATAGGCAGGGTGGTGGTACCTACCCGTGCGGACTCACAAAAGGTCCTACCACCAGTAAACCACCATCACGTATACAATAATAACAATAAACATTTAACGCGCGAAATATTAACTTTCTAAAACCACCGCTAATTTTTAGGTTAGCATTTTTACGTTATTGCCACTTGAGATTTGGCCGAGAGAGTGAATTAAAAAAAAAACCAACAAACAAAGAAAATATAAGTGGGTGGTGGATCTCAAAGAACAATGAAAATTCAAACAAACAATAAAACACTCATCCACGACTACGTAAATACATTTGGTTTTTAATTAGATTTTTTTTTTGTTATTAGGAACACTATAGTCTCGAAATTAATGATTCGTCTCATTTATTCTTTGCTTTTGACAATTAATTCTTCCTCGTATTCCATTAGAACGTGGGCTTCATTTTATTAGCTATTACCGATGTAGATACTTGTCGATCTATCAGAGAGAACGCTAAATAAATTTATGTGAGATGTGTACTAGAGAACCCCAGCTAAGAACTTTTTTTAAGGGATTTTATGACCTGGTAACTAAGACCTTTAGGTCAAGTCTTATTTCAATTTTTAATGAAATGAAAAATGATAATATGGGGTGAAATGAAATGAAGATGATTAATTTGAGACATTAACCAACTGGGATGAAATTAAATGAAATGAAATTAGATGATCTGGCATGAAATATAATCTCAGTAAAATGGTGGTCATTTACTGAGATTTTTTCAGTGGACTTTTTGGAGGATCCCGAGAAGCGGCTTAGTTTCATTTTCCTACATTTATGCACTTTCACAGATATTTAACAGTTAATAAACCACCATTATTACACATTTAAACCTGAAGAAACACTAAATAGGTAGACATAATAACACAAATTACACAACTTCACTCCTCGCGTTCCCGCCAAAAAGTCCACATACAGAAACTATTTTTTTTGTTTTTTTTTTCCTTTTACCTACCTAAGCTGATGGTCTTGAGAGACTATTTCAGCGTAACCATAACTAGTAGGTGAGCTCACGGGGCTCAAACCTGACGACATTGCTAACACTGGCCTTAGCGTGAGGAGTACTTCGCAGAATCTACCACCGGATCGGAAACGCGACCCACTGAGAAGATCCGGCGAGAAACTCAGTAGGCTTTATTTTCTTTAAGTATTTAGTCGTAACACCAAATTTTTTGAACTTTAAAAGTCATAATATTGTCTGGACTGTTTCGATCCAGCGCGTCCTTAATGTTACACTGACATTTTTGGTAATGTTTGGCTTCGTGTGTATCCCTTTGCCCTTTAATTTTTTGACATTTAAAGACATTATTTGGTCGGCTTATAACAAGTTGTACTTTCAGATAAAAGGGTCTAGGTTTTCTTTAAAACAGACCATGGGTGAGTTTAATAAAATAAATACTTAACTGTATGGGCTATGTTCTTTTGCCTCTAGATATGACTTACATATATTTGACGACTTTTTGGCGGGAACGAGAGGAGCGAAGTTTTGTGAATTGATTTTGATTTATTTTAGTGTTTTTTCTATTTTTATAAATTTTACACTGGCAACAATGGCATCGCAAGAAGCCAATTGCCATATTTAAAAAAGAAGAAAAAGAACCTACATCGCATGAAGTTAAATGAACTGCGTACATATTCGAATTTGTTTTGTAAAATTACGCCGTTTTTACGCAGTTTGAGAACTAAATATTTTTAGTAAACAGATATTATGATAAATTTTTTTAAATATAAAAACAAGGAAACCATTTATCTCTTTGAAATTGCCACCACCAGCTTGAAACACTAATCATTTCATAAACGATCTTAGAGAGCCACTAAAATATCAAAATCGTACAATACTGAAATTCATAAACTAAAATCGTTAAAATTTCACGAATTCCTTACAGAGTGCTCCGCCATCATTAAATTTTAGCGTTCAAATAACTCACTACTCACCGCTAGATGGCAATGTTCTAAATTTCTAAACTATTCACTGTGCCGTCGTCCGCATAGTTTGGCGCGGCTGCAAGTTTGATATTTATGCTAAAATATAAACGACGAGACGGCCAACTTGCAGTTTGGGGCGAACAGATTAAAGTTTTGCTTGCTCATTGTGTGTTTGCTTCGAGAACGTTCTGTGGTTTCTCCGATACAGAAATTTTGTTTTTAGCAACGTAAACTCTAGTTTCGTAGCTTAAGTTCGCTTGTTATGTCGTCAAGTCGATGCTTTGATGAATAACGGTGGAGTTTTTATGCGGCTGTCGGGATTAAAATGGTATTACAGACTTGAGAAGTTTCATAGAAAGTGTGATGAACTTTGAAAATAATGAAAGTATTTAATTGCAATTCAAAAAGTTTGTGGAATTCATTAATATTAATCAAATGAATACACAAGAAAAATGTGCGTACTTATCACAATATTAATATTAGGATAGCCTTTATTACCGATCTAATTTAACTTACATTTTTATTTATTTTAATAACTAGGTCACTAGCGCGATATATTATGTAGGTATTTAAAAATTTAAATATGTAAGTATACACTTATTAACTAGTTTTTAATATTCTCATCACAATAGGAGGAAGATTAAAAAATCACTAATAGATGGCGCTAAATTACAATAAGTTATGATATTTTCAAATTTTACTTAGTAGATATTATTGTATAAAGAAGAAAAAAGGCAATAACTATCGTTCGTAACGAGTTGGGTAGTCAAACATTTCATTTTACTCAAAGGTTAAAAACATTTGAACGTCTTCAGCGTCAGAACGAAGTTAAAGCAAAGTTAGTCGTAATTACAACTTGTCAATCTACTCAACGCTACATAGAACTGGGTACCCGCCTATAACGCCTCTAATTAAGTATATTAACTTTGAACAATTAAACATCTAAATAGCGGGTCTCGCATTACGGACTTTGAAGGTGTGAACAGAATCAAATCTCACTAAATAAATACAAAGATAATACAAAATTCCCGCGGACTTTACCTTTTAATTACATTTTCAAACATCGAATTTCAATATTCTGCTGTCCACCATTCCAAACCGGCAAAGTGTGACTTAAAAAAGGAATATAGGGTTTAACGTAGTGAAAATAATGTTGACTTTTGCTTATTCATAATTTCATTATCCAACATTAACTTACTGTGTTTGAAATTAACTTTATGTTCAAAGCCCAAAGGGCGGTTTTCATTTGTTAATAATTAACGTTTCCTCTCTCACTTCAAATTTCAACTATAAATAGGAACTTCGACCGTTTTGCAACAAAATAGATCGTATTTTGTGTCTATTGAATTAAGGTTCAATTTTGCTTTTTCAATTGAAGTCGTTTACGCTTTTACGAACCTCCACAGAATTCTTAGACGTACTCTGCTAAAAATTTAGATGGTATAAGAAAAGATATTTTAAAATAAAATTGTAGGTAAATTCGAACCGAACTAAAATTATCTAATTTTTTATGTTGGTATACTTGATCCATGTTGTACTTGATACAGGAAGGCCAATTTATTTAGAAATACCTACATATGAAGTTTGTTTTTAAGTTGAAGATTTTGTTACTTGAATCAAACTAACGCGGGTACGGGTTATGTTCTCACACAGAGACTGGCATTCACTAAATTTCTTGAATAAAAAAAAAACAATTCAGCGACGACTAATCGAACGACGATTTAAGACGAATAAATAAATAAAAAGTTTTAAATTTAAAATTTCTAGAATTTTCGAGCGACACTAATTGGCGGGTGAAAAGTTTGAAGTATTTTAGCAAGCCGATTTTTAACTATTGTCGCCATTTTTTTTGGAATGGCAAGCGGACTAGGGGCGGGCTGAGTGGATATCGGAATTCGTTCCCGCCTAAAAAAAATATTTCCGCTTTTTTAAGTCTGCTATTTAAGCTTTTTCAATTGCGTACTGCCTATAATCATTTGTAATAGATATTGCTGTGACGTGTTTTTTTTTTCTTACCTATGCTGATAACCTTGAGAGGCTATTTCAGCTGCACCCTAACGTGTGTAGGTGAGCTCACGGGGCTCAAGCCGGAGTGTTGCTAACACTGACCCTAGCAAGAGCAGTGCTTCGCAGAATCTACCACCGGATCGGAAACGCGACCCACTGAGAAGATCTGACGAGAAGCTCAGTGGGCTGTGTCTATGGGTTAATTCGCTCGTCAAGCCCTTCGTCGCAAGCGACGGGTTCGACGAGGACGGTGACCGGTGCTTGTGGTGCCTAAAAGCACCGTTAATGGATCGGGAGGATTCGTAATGACGTGTTTAGGGCGGCGTCGACTGTTTACCATTCGGTCTACAGGATTGGGCATGTAGTTTCCAGCGGCCACGAGAAGAGGATTCTCATATTGGGGACGTCATATAAAATTTTTGATATTTAAAAAAACAAATTCTCAATGGTACTCAGAGTCCCACGAGTTCTCAAGCGCGATCAGAGTCCCCTGCCGCGGAGCACTTTTTGATGCTGTCCCGAAACATCACTATACTAACTCCATCTCCTCCTCCTCGAGTCGTGTTCCTCATGTCTGAGGGTCGTGACCACCATCACCCATGAGCTTCAATCTTAGGATCTTTTTCCACTTTCCCCTGTCCACGGCGTCATGCAGCGCGCTGTACACTGTACTGTCCAAAGCGGTGCGGATCTGATCGGACCAACGAGTATGGTTGCGGCCTCTAGATCTGTTGCCTTCAACTCCATCTAAGCATATGCAAAGAAATAGTGATCCGCTCCTCTGATACCTACAAATCGTTCTAAGCAATTAAAAATCTCATGATTTCCATAGTCCTACCTGATGGTAAGTGGTCAACGTTCTCGTAGTGGATACGACCATTTTCAAGCTTCGATTGAAGGAGGGTATGTAGCTCTGGGGCTACAACGTAGAGAGAAATTCATTCCACTGAGTTTCTCGCCGGATCTTTTCAGTAACTATAATTGAGACTTTAGAACTTATATCTCAAGGTGGGTGGCGCATTTACGTTGTAGATGTCTATGAGCTCCAGTAACCACTTAACATCAGGTGGGCTGTGAGCTCGTCCACCCATCTAAGCAATAAAAAAAAAAAAAAATTCAGTCGAGTTTCCGATCCGGTGGTAGATTCTGCGAAGCACTGCTCTTGCTAGAGCCAGTATTAGCAACACTCCCGGTTTGAGCCCCGTGAGCTCACCTATACGTCAAGGAGAAGCTTAAATAGCCTCTCAAGGCTATTTTTATAATAGGTAGGGGAAAAAAGTACAATTCACTACCAATAGAACATAGTACTATACAAAATAAACAAGGAACTATATATTACTTCGTAGAGGTTTGATGTGATCTAAAGTAATCTTGAATATACGTTAAATTATGTTAGGTACCATTTACTGTCTATTTCTGCCGTGAAGCAATAATGCGTTTCGCTTTGAAGGGACAGCCGTTGTAACTATACTGAGACCTTAGAACTCATATCTGAAGGTGGGTGGCGGCATTTACTTTGTAGATGTCCATGGGCTCCAGTAACCATTTAACACCGGGTGGGCTGTGAGCTCGTCCATCCTTAAATGCATTAAAAACCAAACCACCATACACAGACGCAAATAAGAAAAACATTAAAAAAATACCTATTCACCTAATAAGATTAAATTTCTAAGTAATTATTGCCTGCGTCTGAAAACACAAACTGATTAATCATTCGTTCATTGAGTCAGTGTTTCTCAATTTTTTTTAATTATAAATATTAATTCAAATCCATGACTATATTATGAATAGGTGCCTTATTGGTAAATATTTTTTTTAAATTCATTTTATTCAGGTAACTTTTAGTCTCTCTTTAGCACAAAAACCAAGAAAATATTTTCGTAACACATAATACAATACTTACATATCAAGTTAGCAGGTTTCACATAAAATATACTCAGAAACAACCCTGTTTGAAACTGAACGAGTGGCATCAAACATCAACCACTCGCAAAACAACAGGACTACAAAAGCTCTTATCATGAGCTTTTAAGTTTCAAAATTGAAAATAAACAAAGTATAACCGACATCAAAGCGCTATCGGGCCCGGCCCGGTTCCCATCCGGTTATTACCGAATCCGGCTGACCGCAACCGGTTTTTGTCCGGTTCCTGAGTGCCCCTAAGTACGGGTATAATGGCGGTGCGGATTTTGAGGTGCGTTGCTGTGTGCAATGATTTCTCTTTATATATTGTGTTTTTGTTGTAGGAAATACGAATTCAAATAAATAGTACAGTTTGCGAGAATGGTGTTAAATGGTACAGCTAATCATGCATATTGACGAAGACCCGGCTCAGTGGTGTGGATTGGGAGAGTCCCATGTCCAGAAGTGGATGACTGTGGGCTTATGATGATGATCATGGTGAAGGGCATAACCAAGCCACTGCCTAAAAAGAACTCTTTTCAAAACTCGTTTGAAGAAGAACATCTTATACTGCTCCATAAAAACTGCGGCGAGGAGTTTCGCCTCGGATTCGTAGTGCACGGCAGTAATATCTCTGACGTCGCACTGTAACTACCCATGTTAACTTAACCCATCCATCAATCCGCCGAGGCTCTCGCCGGATCTTCTCAGCGGGTCGCGATTCTGATCTGGTAGTAGATTCATTCCCGAAGCAGCTGCTCTTGAGTTGTTAGGTCTCCTTTGGAGACGCTCGGGCAGTTTTACGGTAGGCAGCGGCTTTTACGGTGTGCAAGGGCTTAAGGGGCTTGGCTCTGCCCCTGGCGTTGCTGAAGTTAATTATCGACGGTAACCGCTCACCATCAGTTACGCCATATGCTCGTCTGCCTACAAGAGCAATAAAAAAAGCTGTTAGAAATACCACCCTATCCTAGCTGAGCCTTTGCTCGTCCACTTGTCCTGGTGAAACTGGACTCCGGATAAACAGTAATCCCTTATTCATAAAAAAATCCTGTAACTGCTTCACGCGATTCCGGGTGATAAAGACAAACTTTGCGGTTCTGTTTCGGTACTAGAAGCCCACGAAGGAATGAGCTAAAACAATTCCTCAGAGCTAAATAAAATTATTTAAAATTATCCTTTAATGAAAGCATCGATGTATGCGGACAAAATTCGACCCTTTTAACGACATTACGTATTAAGCGAACTAAAAGGGTACGGAAGGGCGAGAGCGTCCTAAAAACAAACGGAAACGCATTATTTTTTATTTATATTAATATTACGTTGTAGGTAACTGTTTAATAGATGTATTTGCTTAACGTTGCCTGAGAAAGCGGTGGAAGGTCTGATAACGAATGAGTTATAATATTTTTTCCCGTTTTTTTTCTTGTTAAAAAAGATTCATATTTTAGTTTAAAAAAAATGATTTTTAATAAAGCTCTAAATACAAAAATTACAAAAAAAAATTGAATTATGTCCAAAAATAATCAAGGTACTAATTTGATTAGGTTTTAATTTAATAAAAAATACAAAACAGACATAAATTAATTAAGCCGAAATTACTAAAAAAAAATGTTGATTATTCCGCATTTCGCCCAAAAAATATGGCTAATCGTCGTTTAAATTAATTTTTGACTAAAAAAGCCGGTGGATGAATGTTTAATAAGAAGTCTTTTATGTTTAAAAGATTAGGAGAAGGGATTACAGTCAGAACTTTAAGTTTAATGAAATTCTACGTTCCCCTTCTGATGCGGATATTGCGTATATATATTCATTCTGTTAACATGATTAAACTCAAGGTTTGCGGTGCACGTTTTATAAGAATAAATAATAAAACTGCTTATTCTAGTACACGTCTAAAGGTAGATAGAGCTCAAAATTTTTTTGGCCCCCCGGACGTACGATTTCGTGGCGATTATGTTTAAAACCAATGGCGATCGTAACATAATACGCTACTACTCGCATTGAGATAAAGTCAAAGTCTTGCTTTATTATATTGAATAATGGCTGGCCGGTTCAAGGTGTTTTTGAAATTATGCTCATACGACGTTCTGGCCTCTAATGTCGAGATTTATTATTCCATTATCAGACACACGATGAGCGTGTAACAAACATTCTTCGCGCGATTTGTGACATTAATCTGGAACTTGACGGTTTTAACCTGAAAATTAACTTACACACACATTTCGGAACACATAAAGTCTTATTAGTGAAAGCTCCTGTGGAATATTTGCGCTGAAACAAAGCGCTACGTTAAAAGATCATACCCGCGTTCTCGGATATAGAGCGTAGGGCGGCGCCTAGTGATGGCCTTAGCGGGCTTTAATCAAAATACGTAGTTACGATAGTGGTTGTCGCATCTCGAAATGTTCTTGTTGACATTGAGAATGCAATACTTACTATATATATACACGTGCATAAACAAAACTGAATGGAAGGCGTATTGAGAGACCACATGGGCAAGTATGGTGTATTAATATCTACTTAGGTTTGAAGTATGGGATAGCCATAATACGTAAAGGGAATCCGACCCCATGTCTCACGCAAAGTGGAAGGATTCACGGGTCTACAGACCCTGGTCAATGCCCGCTTCTGCTACAGCTCTACGATAGTACAAATAGATGTCTGAACGGCCGTGAGACTATCACAGAATAAGAAGTTGACTTACAAGTAGACGGTTCCATTGTCTTATATCTTAGAACGCGGTTTCTGAATAGTACTCGTAAAGGCACATCCTATGATCTCAAACTAGATTAGTTAACTAGTAGCAATCTATGAATTCCTTTACTTTCCTTCCAGTTTGATCAATACACTAATTATTTGGTTCGATTCTGTATTGTTAACAAACAAATGTCGTGTTCCATGACAACAAAACAATTACAAATTAATGTAAACTAATACTTTCGATATGCAACAGCCCATAACTACGATTATCTTCTGTGATATATGAACACACATGCGAGAAAAGAACAGCTATATCCAAACTTAGGATAATACATAAATTTCACATAACTGATTAATTGGTGATTGAGTTCGACAGAGAATCGAATCGAAATAGTACAGTGGTTTGCATTACCACACAACAATACTTGTGAAGCGTATTCAATTAAAACATTATGCCGGTCAAACTATTAGTACAACGGCTGGCAAACAATCGCTCCCGTCACCGCTCACCAAAGCACAGAGCTCGCCCCTCAAAGCAATGCCACCCGAGAGTATAATTACAGACACGCTCTTCCCAGCCGACACTGTATATGCATTACTCGGCTGAAATTCAACGAGACGATGTGACGGGGCGCCTGGAAAAAATAAGGAAAGTTTCCATTTGAACGGCATCGGTTAATTTTGTTTTGTTAACGGTTTTTCATGAGCTATCAATTTCAATTTATGCGTAATGTATTCGAATAAGATAATATTCGAAATGAGTAATGATATAGCGTGTCTCGTTATGTTTAAGAGAAAATCTGTTATTTATTTTGAATGATAATCTAATATACAAGATGTAATTGAAATTATACCTGGGACAGTTGTTGGGAGCTCAATTTTTTTAACTTTTGAAGGCATATGTGCGTATGTCTTATCTTCTGTTGAGCAGTCACTGTCGTCTATGGACATTAGCAATGCCATGGAAATATCTATCTACCGCAAATAATTCTCCTCGAACCTAGTTTGAAGTAAGAACACGTCATAGCGCGTTTAGATCATAGCACGTACAGTAGGTGCATTCCATAACGCTAGTTTGTATGGTTTTAAGAAATTCGACCATAATCACTGATACATGAAGATTTAGATTCATGTCATAATGTTTTCATTCTAAATGAATCCACGAAGATTCGCAAAAAAGACTTAATAAATACAATCATTTGACAAACACAGAAGAATAAATTAGTGAATTAATAATACTACATTAATTTTCAAGTGAAAGCTTGTTTTTAACTCAACATTATGAGATTAAAGTATTGCAAACAGACACTACTCTTCAAACAGTCCTTAAATGTTAAGATCAAGATCTGGAAGTTTTTTTTTTTCGTTTTAGAACGTGTTGGTCACTAAAAAAAATTGAAAGCTGCAGAAAAAAGCTCGAGAAACTTTCGTGACCACAGGCTTCCGAAAGTCCCTTTCTTGTTTCGGTCGACTGTTTAAAAGTGTTCCTATGTTTAGAAGTTCGGAACGTTGGACCGATGGGTGAAATACGAAAAAAAATCTTTGGTGAACTGCTAAAACGGCTGATTCACTGGTTATTTTTTATTTACTTGTTGTTACAGTACATATAGTAACTTCACATGGGTTCTAATGACTATTGCTGTGGAGTAACAGTCATGCCTGTCGGTTTGAAAAGCAGGACAGCTGCATTTCACAAAATTAAATCTTCAATTTAACGTCTCGATAGTGTGCTCGCGTTATTACTGCATATGGTCCACGAGCCCCTTTATAATCACGTAACTAAAAGCTCAATCTCAGTTTGATTTGTTTCGTTATCTTTTTGGAGAGTACGAACATCAAAAGCCTGTTTTAACAAACGCTAACAGAACACCGTAAGGAGAATATTCGAGATATTTCCGTCTTTTCATTGAAACAAAGAGAGTTTTGTAAAATTTCATCTTGTAATCTTTGAAAATACTTTGCTTGGAAGCTCTTGTTTGGAATTCGCTTGCGTTCCACGAAATGTTAGGAGACGTGTGGTTGACATTATAAATTAATTTCGCCCAAAGAGAGCTGTCACGTGTCAGCGTTACGCACCTGGGACGTTTGCTATTTTGGAGAACTCCAACCAACCGAAACGCGGTGATACGGGTTACTGTTGTAGCAAAAAAAAACAATTACTTACTAAATAAACTTCATATTGAAACGCGCTCTATGAACACAAATCGCATTATATTACGTATTACATTACATTATTCTACGCAAAATTAAGCAGAATAGTGTTTCCACCTCAGCGACTCAATGCCCGCTAGCAATTTCCGCTAAGTAACGCCGACAAACAACATAAATAAGGTTCGCGAGTGCTCATAGTTGTTTCAAGGTTGGCAGTTTCTAGGTTTGATTTAAAGTGGATCGGTGAACGTTAGTGTTAAATGAGGAACATACAAGCTACTATAAAACAGTACCAATTTTATATTTAAACTAGCCGTACTCGCCCGCTTCGCTGCGCATTTTAAATTAACATTATTATTTATTGTCATTATTATTAGGAAGTCCAACACTCATATAAATATTAGCCTATTCATTAAGTACGTGTATTTTCTTCGTGGATACCAAGTTTCAAGTCAATCGGATGCATGTTTCAGTAGTTATAACGGAACATCCGTAAAAACCACTGTAGAATAAATTGAAATAAAAAATTGACTTAAGATTGAAAAAGACTTGAATAAACTTTGAGAAGCATCGCCTACCAGCATGTCATACGCTTCAATTCTGAATTCGATTCCGCGAGTGTTCCCCCATTGGTCAATTTACGGCTCGACCATTATTTTGTAAGCATGAGCCACCGGGCAGCGCTTAATGCGCTTTAAAATAACTATAAATATAAAAGAGTAAAATCATGTTTTCGGTTATATAGGCCTATTACAATTACAGAAACCAAATAAAATATAAAGCATAGTTATTAAATAGGAATCCACTAAAATGACATAACATAACGTTTATATATTAGACAAAAATGCATATATTAAAATAACTATAATTCTAGTTTTTTACTTAAAAATTGTTGAAAAATACCACAACTTCACATATAAAATATCTAAAATAACGTAAATTCTCCTTTTCAAATACCTTTATACTCAAACTAATATAACAATTTCCATAATAATTCTCCTCCACTACGCTGCTGCGACCGGCACAACGAAAATGTAATAAAAATCACAGCGAAAATTCAATTCCAAGCACCAGAGCGATGAAAGCGCTTGAAATGCAAACTCGTTTTATTTCCCCTTCAAAACTATTTTTGATAGTCATTCATTGAGTGTGCTGCTGTGCTGTGCTGTCATTTCTGTCAGTCTGAATCTGTTCTCTGCGAGGGGAAGTAGTGACTGTCGCGTTTGCAAAATTGAAAAAAAATGTAAAATCTAAAATAGAACGCCGTGTCAAGGATAAAGGGAGGAGCCGTTGTTGTAAAAACGGTGTTTCAGGTGAAAATATTGTGTAAGCGTGATTTCGGCTCGAAACGCAATTTGGAGGGAAAACAGTAAGTTTTTTTTTTGTTTTTTTTTTTTAATTTCGCTAATGGATCTTGTTAATGTTACGGTCAATCGTTATGTTTTGTGGTTAATTTCAATTAACGCGTTTATCATTCCAAATAGGTAGGTAGGTGATTCGAATTGAAATTGATTTCAGAACACGTGGTTTTTGTGTTTGTTACTACACTACATAGGTTATATAGGCTTGATCCTTTTCCTATTTTGTGCTAACCGCCATTACAGTTTTACCAGTAAAACTCAAAACCCAATAATTTTATAGATACCTGCGTTTAATAACTTTATTCGTCTTACAACCAAAGATAAATTTGATAAACAGTATTCAATGTTTGGTACAAGGTTTACAATGCAAATAGGTATAGCTTACAGCATAATATCTCGGAATATTTTATCAATTAACTCTCATTAAAATTTGTTCGTGCGCTTTGTTTGAAAATTGTGACAATCGCGACACGAATGACGCTCTCAAAGTTTTCTTCTCGACATGTTTTTTTTTTGTAATCTAGTTTTCCGTTAAATGAAGAATTACGCTAAAAGATACATATACTATTACGCCACTTATTAAATAACTAAACATTGGACAGTGATCAGAAGATGTAGGTTTGAGATCTCGGACTACCCCCCCTCCCAACATTCCACTACTCCTGTATCAAATACTAATGATGGAGGGTATTGTAGTTTGGTATTTGCGTTCTGGGCGTATACACGACGATTCACGGTAACTTAAGGCTTCAACTTATTTACTGGTTGTAGGATTTGAGTAAGCGCGGGTAGGTGCCGCCACTCCGTCCATTTCTGCCGTGATGCAGTAATGCGTTTCGGTTTGTAGGGCGGGGCAGCCGTTGTACTGTTAAAACTGAGATTTAGAAGGTCTTGGCACACTAACGGCACGGCACACTGTTACTAAAAGGAGGGGAGGGGGAGTAGGGCTGTTGGGACTCTTTATTTCTATAATTATTTACATTTCCTTATTCTACCTTAAACCTAGTACATGTACACTTAATCCTATTTACTTAAACTAGGTTATTTACAACAGTAATAATATGTTAAAATATTATATGTTATAAAAATTTCTTATGTTCTATTTCTTTTATTAACTTCCTTTATAATTTTTATAGCATATTTTAGGAACAAGTTCCTCGCACAGGTTTTTTTTATTAAATTGGGGAGTTCTCGCGCATCGAGTCTTTGGCCCAGTTCGACCTCCAAGTCGAATCGTGCTGAGCCAAAGACTGGACACTCCAGAAGCACGTGGGCCACTGACTCGTCGACGTAAGGGTCACAGATGCATGCTGGGCTCTCCTTGCACTTGAACCTGGCCAAGTACTCGGAGAACCCACCATGCCCTGTGAAGGCCTGTGCTACGCCATGTGACCCTTTAAAGTTCATGTCTCAAGGTGAGTGACGGCATTTACGTTGTAGATGTCTATGGGCTCATGAGTAATCACTTCACCTTGGGTGGGCGGAAAAAATATGAGATCGGATAATAATTGAAACGATTCTCGGAATAATACTCTATCGCCATGACACATCGGCAGTACGCTTGCTCACGGAATCACGTGGTCGGCGATTCGCGATTAGGCACGTTCTAAAGAGATTTTTAAATTTTATTATTATTATACACGTGCCGTTAAACGCTCAGCTGAGACCGTGGCGGTCATGACATGCTTGCGCTCTTCAAATAAATTCAAAGACAGTAATTTTTTTTTTATTGCTTAGATGGATGGACGAGCTCACAGCCCACCTGATGTTAAGTGGTTACTGGAGCCCATAGACATCTACAACGTAAATGCGCCACCAAACTCGAGATATAAGTTCTAAGGTCTCAGTATAGTTACAACGGCTACCCCACCCTTCGAACCGAAACGCATTACTGCTTCACGGCGGAAATAGGCGGGGTGGTGGTACATACCCGTGCGGACTCCCAAGAGGTCCCACCACCAGTGAAAAGTTTCTTTTAAGCGTAACTCATGGCTGCTTTGCCTTCGATATAAATAGATGGATTGATGTGGATATAAATCACACAGTCAATTATGGAAATCAGTAAAAGTACTTATTATTATTTTTAATTATTTCAGATTTAAAAAAAAACATAACATTTTGTTAGTAAGAATTACTTATAAACTATGTTAGTAACTTAAAAACTTAACATATAACTATCAGACATATATTATATTTTTACTTTTCGAAATTGATTATTATGACACGTCATGTAATAGGATTGGCTGGACGTCTTCGCATGTCTATGCCATGGACAGTGACAGCTGACATGTCTTCCAACGTAGCCGTTATTAAAAAGGCTCATGTAGCACACCAAACACGAGATAACGAGTTGTTTTTTTTTTAGTAAGCTAACATCGTCATCAGATAACCAAATACCAGATCCAAGAATGGTCGTAGAAGTAACTAGCTGTACCCGTCCGCTTCGCTGGGCATTTAAAATTAACATTATTATTACTCACCCCCACAAAGATTCTCATCATTAACGCCTCCGCAACTAGTGTAGGGAGTCCAACACTCACATTAGCCTATCCATTAAGTACATGTATTTTCTACATGGATACCAAGTTTCAAGTCAGTCGGATGCATGATTCAGTAGTTATAACGGAACATCCGTAAAAACCACTGTAGATTTATATATTAGTATAGATGTAGATTGAAGTGTTCCGTCTCTTTCCACACTCCTCTCTCATGTACCATTTCTTCGCTCACCCCTGCGTAATTTTTTTTTTTCATATTGCCCTATAGGCAGACGAGAGGCCTGATAGTGAGTGGTTACCGTCCAGGGGCAGAGCCAAGCCGCTGCCTACCGTTTATGATATGTCATAGCACTTTTACACAATGGTATTTCACGAAAGAAGTAATCGAAATATCCATCCTTATGAATTCCGGTATTAGATTTAGTTAAAAAAAAAAGAAATTTCGCTGCAATCGAGTTTTAGTGGTAGCATCCAATCCCGATCTAAATGTAGGGTAGGTTGTGATTTTCCGATCCCCGCACCCGCAGTCCACCATACTAAGAAATCGTCACAAAAACGCATTTGAAGCATAATAAGTCTACCTAGGAGGTTTTGTTTTGAGTCGCATCCAATTACGCTAGTTGAAAAAGTTGCTGAATTTCATAATAAGTATGAGTCGTTGTTTCTCTGAAATGGCTCTTGTAAATTCGACACTGTCGTGTTGGCGATAGTTTGTTCTCAATGCTGCATTGTTTAATCTTGGCGTTAGTACCACATAGTTTCTTCAGGACTAGCAGCTTCGGAACGCGGCCGCGAATAAATCATTCATTGGCTTGATCGTGAAATTTTGCGCAATTTCAAACCGGTACCTATGATTTATTAGCGCAAGTTGCTATTGTTGTAGATGTTGTTTTTACTGGTGGCAGGACCTCTTATGAGTCCGCGCGGGTGGGTACCACACCCCTGCCTGTTTCTGCCGTGAAGCAGTAATGCGTTTCGGTTTGAAGGGTCGGGCAGCCGTTGTGACTATACTGAAACCTTAGAACTTATAAATCTCAAGTTGGGTGGCGCATTTACGTTGTAAATGTCTATGGCCTCCAGTAACCACTTAACATCAGGTGGCCTGTGAGCTTTTCCACCCATTTAAGCAATAAAAAAATTCCTAGAATACCCCGCTGGTACTTAGGGGCGTCACAAGTTGTCTCCACTTGACCCTGTCTTGCGCTTGCTCCTTGATATCATCACCACCACCACCAGGTCATGCTGGCAGTTCTCATCTCGCTCTTCACGGTCCGTAACACCAGCTGTCATCTCAATACGGGCTCCCAGAACTTGGTCATGTACTACCCCACTTCGATAAAGCGGCACGACACGAGAACCCTCTCATCGTGGCCGCCGGTAACTACATTCCCGATCCTGCGGACAGAATGGAAAGCAGTCGACGTCGCCCAAAACACGTTATCTCGGATCCTCCCGATCCACTAACGGTGCTTTTAGGTACTTCAAGCACCGGTCACCGTTCTCGTCGAACCCGTCGCTTGCGACGAAGGGCTCAACGAGCGAATTAACCCACAGACACAGCCCACTGAGTTTCTCGCCGGATCTTCTCAGTGGGTCGCGTTTCCGACCCGGTGGTAGATTCTGCGAAGCACTGCTCTTGCTAGGGTTCGTGTTAGCAACGTCATCAGGTTTGAGCCCCGTGAGCTCACCTACTAGCCACGGCTACGCTGAAATAGCCTCTAAGGCTATCAGCTTAGGTAGGAAAAAAAAAGGTCATGTACTACCTCTGTATAAGGCCTGGATTATACCAATGATTTTATTTGGTATACCTCTTTTTTTTAAAGCAGATCCACAATTAGCTTCACTGTACGTTCTCAAACGCGCGAGTAGCTCGTGGTAAATAACTAATGGTAATACTAATTCGCGACAGTGATTGTTATAAGGCGTTGACAACGGTCAGCCACTATTACGGACGCATACTGTCGCCGACGTAATTCTGACGCACGCCAGAAAGCATTTTGTGAATGTATTAAACCTTGCAGACTGCTGGAAAGCTTAATGATCGTACATGCTTTTAGAAAGCTCGTAATAAATAGGGAAACGTGTCAGCTTTTACACTATCGTCCAAAAAAGAGGTATAATGTTGTGTATTTCATTGTTACAACATAAATTTTAATCCCTGAACAGATTTTAATGTGCCAGAGAGTTATCTTTGGAATCATTACGTTATCTCGGGTTACGCGGACATTTTTTACTGATGGTGGGACCTCTTATGAGTCCGCGCAGATGGGTACCACCGCTCTGCCTGTTTCTGCCGTGAAGCAGTTATGCGTTTCGGTTTGTAGGGTGGGGCAGCCGTTGTAACTATACCGAGATCTTAAAACTTATATCTCAAGGTGGGTGGCGCATTTACGTTGTAGATGTCTATGGGCTCCAGTAACCACTTAACACCAGGTGGGCTGTGAGGTCGTCCATCCATCTTAGCAATAAAAAAATAAAAATTGATTTTGAGAAAGTTTATCGTAACTTGGGAGGGTAGTTGTGTATTTTTTAAAGTCCTACATCCCGCTTTTAAGAGTTTGGGACTGATAGCACCGACCGTAGGACCAAATTGCGTTCGCCTCGATCCGAAGCGAGAACGGTTTTAAGATTCATTGTGTAGAAATCGATTTTGAACACATCTGCTCTGAAAATTCGCGAGCCGCACAAGACCCCATAGAATTGGGGCCATTGTGATGTGTTCCCATGGTTTAGGAACACGTGCGGGGCAGATGTTCGGGCGGGTTTATTTTTGTATGGCCACGTTTGTGCGGTGACCAAGATTTGTCGTCTAAACGTGTCAGGGTTTATAAAAAAAAACTTTTAACGAACCGTCCCATTGGCAATGCATAGCAACAAAATTTTGATAATTTTTATTTATGACTAGCTGACCCGGCAGACTTCGTAGTGGCTCAATCGATAAATAAAAGACTTTTGTATAAAATAAACTCAAAACAAACAAAAAGAAACCGTCTGACGGGGGACACATAACAAAATTGTTATTTTTATTTAATTCCGAGCATTTTCATATTTATCTAACCGTTTTAAACGTTCTCTGGACTTCCACGAATAATTTAAGACCAAAATTAGCCAAATCGGTCCAGCCGTTCTCGAGTTTTAGCGAGACTAACGAACAGCAATTAATTTTATATATATATAGATTACTTATAATCTATGTTAGTGACTTAAAAAATTTAACACGTAATATCATTACATACATTTTATATCATTACATTTTTTTTTCCTTCCAAGTGCCTGCTGCAGAGGCTACTAATCAGCATCCCTCGATCTTGCTCGATATGATTTTCAGAAGACTGTTGCCACTGTCTCTGACTCGACGCAATTTAAGACTTAACTGTGACGTCAGTTGTGGGTTAGATGCCAAATTAATATTATTTCGCCACTATTCGGGTAGATTAGCCCGCGGCAGAGGGATATAATTGGATACGGACAGAATAAATAGCATCCCTTAAATTTGATTACATTGTTTTGACCTTAATTGTTATGACGGCTACCCTTAAACCGAAATGCATGAGAACTGCTTAACGATCGTCTGGTGTAGTGGTAAGTGACATGGTCACTACACAAGGGGGTCGCGGGTTCGAGTCCCGCCAAGGGAGGATATTTGTATGATAAATATAAAAATGTCTTTTCCAGAGTTATGGATGTATATGAAATATATGTAAGTATGTGTATAATAAAAATCTACATTTATTTCCGTTATCTGGTACCTGTAACACAAGTTCTATACGAACTTATCACGGGACCAGTTAACGTGGCGTGATTGTTAGTAAATATTTATTTATTTATTTAAGAGGATGACTAACCGGCGGGAAGTCTGAACGGTCAAAACTCTGAAGAGTGTATGTTCATGCATATAAATTTATTAGTTAACCGATTTCACAAATCACTATTATAACCCAAAACCGGACAAAAAATTCGCATTGCACTTTTAAGTTGAAAGTAAACTTGAGCATTCTTGATTACACACCGCGAAAAAGAAAAATAACCACAAAAACGTAGGTATAAAGAAAAAAGTGATAAATGTACCATACTAATTTGTTTATGACCATACTATGACCATACTTAACCTCGTGATAGCAATAGATCAGTTAAATTACGTATTATAAGAATTATGTCATTAATTTTTATTCCGAACAAACTCTTCAATAGCTGAGGTTAGGTTATTGATAGGTCGGGATACTTCGATAACAAACATTGGTAATATAAGCCAACATAGTTCACACGGCTTATAATTTGACGCCAACGTTGGCCAAAAAAAACAAGCCATCATAGCTCAATCAATTTAATATCAAAATCCGGTGAAATTTATTTCTAATATTAACGATAAATTTTCATCACTGGCTACCACCCCCACAGCTAGGCACCACCATCTCGACTCATTGTGCCGTGAAGCAGTAATGCGTTCCGGTTTGAAGGGCAGGGCAGCCGTTGTACTGTTAAAATTGATACTTAGAACCTAACTTACAAGACGCCGTGCCACCGCTATAAGCAAAAAATAAAAAAATATGGTTTTTTTTGTCCGAAATCCTTGAACCCAAATCATAGTCACAGTAACATACGCGTTTTGTCGTCAACTAGGATCCCGGCAGATGTAAAACTACATCCGGGACCATTGTTGTTAAGTTGTATTTTACGCAGACGCACCCCCCGAAAGCGTCGATCATGCCTTGACATCATTTAATTTTTCTTACCACCTCCCAAACGTTGGTAATATCGCCTTTGGATTGCACGAATGAAACCGGGGTACTGGCCTGTCTAGATATGTACATGCCAGGACAAAAAAATAGTGTAGATTTGTTAAAAAATATTTTTGGTAGGTACCTAGTATAGCTTTTATCAACGGCTGAAATGTTTTAAAATCTTTATCGGTTTCACTCAGATGGGTGGACGAGCTCACAGCCCACCTGATGTTAATTGGTTACTGGAGCCCATAGACATTTACAACGTAAATGCGTCACCCACCTTGAGATATAAGTTCTAAGGTCTCAGTATAGTTACAACAGCTGCCCCACCCTTCAAGCCGAAACGCATTACTGCTTCACGGCAGAAATAGGCGGAGTGGTGGTACCTACCCGTGCGGACCCACATGAGGTCCTTCCACCAGTATTAACGAGAATGAAATTGCTGATCTATTCATTCTACGAGCCATTAGAATACGCCAATAAAAGTACTTGTAACGTTAATTTAATAACAATAACCCTGATTGAGGGTAAGTGGTCTAAGTAATAGCTTTTTGATATTTACAAGCCGCGCCCATTCGTGGTCCAAGTTGGAAGCTTAAAGAAGTTGTTAAAATCAAAATAGTCTGTGTTTCCTTTATCTTGCTTTTTCCCTACCTATTCGTTAGTAGCCTTAGGAGCTATTCTCACGTCATTTAGGATCCTCCCGATCCACTAACGGTGCTTTTAGGTACCTCAAGCACCGGTCACCGTTCTTAAGTAAGTAAGTAGTAAATTAACCCTTAGACACAGCCCACTGAGTTTCTCGCCGGATCTTCTCAGTGGGTCGCGTTTCCGATCCGGTGGTAGATTCTGCGAAGCACGGCTCTTGCTAGGGTTCGTGTTAGCAACGTCGTCAGGTTTGAGCCCCGTGAGCTCACCTACTAGTTAAGGTTACCCTAAAATAGCCTCTCAAGGCTATCAGCTTAGGTAGGAACAAAAAGAGCTATTCCAGCCACGCCCGGACGACTAGGTGAGCTCACGGGCTCAACCTAAAACAATTTGCTAACACCAGCCCTAGCAAGAGCAGTGCTCCTCTGAATCTACTACCGGATCGGAATCGCGACCCACTGAGAAAATCCGGGGGCAAACTCAGTGGGTTCTGTCTAAGGGTTAGGTAATGATGCAGTCATGTTGGTCTGTCATTTTTATACGCAAGCGGAGCCAGATTGAATTTTTGTTGCTTAGTTTACATTATTTTAAAGCTAAAACATCATTGATTTGAAGTCGGCTATATTATACTACCAAACATATCGGCGGGAGAGAGTGGAAATGTCGTAACTTACATTTTGGACTAAATGACTTTGTACCTTATTATATTACGCATATGGCTCTTGTACAAAATTGGGCTTTTCAAGTTACGACAATTCCGCTTTCTTCCTTCGAATATATATTTCGAAGCATTTTCGCGTGATCGCTAACTCTTTTGTCTTAGACCACGTACTTGTATGTACCACGTTCAATGAACTAGGTTTTTGGAGCAGTCACTCCCAAAATCCACTCACTAACTTTGATGTTACATGTAAGAAAGAACCTATAGTGATATCAACGTTAAAATATAATACATACATCTATTTATACTAGAGGTCCCGCAGTAGTCGAAATTCGACTATAATTGGAATTGTAAGTTTGTACACTATTATGATTGTATTTTATACTTCTATAATCACAAATTTTGCCAAGACTACACTATAAAAAAATATTAATAAAGACAAACAATATTTAATCTATTCTCAATTTGACCACAGACGTCAAGAACAAAAGTTTGACAATAAATAGTATGCATGCGTGTGTGCGTCAAATACATGGTATGTAGTGTGTGTAATGTTTTCTTTATTGATTTAATGTATCTTTTATGTATTATTTTAAAAAAATATTAGCATTGTGCACTTCTTCTCTATGTTCTCTATAAGTGTGGAAAATTTCATACTCCTCCGTCCGCGCAATTTTCGTTAAAAGGGATACAAAGTTTTTGGTTCACGTATTAATATATAGATATTTTAAGTAAAATTCTGGGTGCATAGAGAATACTCAACATACATTATAATTTTGATTTGCATGCTTATTGCTTGGATGAGTGAACAAGCTTACGGTCCATTCGGTTTTAAGTGGTAATTGGAGCCCGTAGACATATTGCGACGTGAGTTTTGAGTCACAATGTGGTGGTATTTACCCGTGTCGATTGACGCTTTATATAATAACGCCATAAAAAGACTCCAATGCTCAAAATGAATGGTGACGTGGTGGTGGTGGTGGTATGCATCCCTAGAAGCTGGCATAACCAAGTAACGATGATAGAAACTTCGTGTCAAGCGTTCTGATGTCTGTGGACTACTATCAACCAAATAAAAAGACATACTATTTATGTTTATCAGTGTGCTTAGAGCGAGTTTTTTAACGTTCTCGATAGCGTAAAAGTTAACTCGTTGGCCTACGTTTGCCGCTAGGGGCGCTGTTCCAACTCCATACAAATTTGAGTTAACTTTTACGCTATCGAGAACGTTAAAATACTCGCACTAAGCACCCAGAGCCTCGTTAAATTCGAGCACAAGGCCCGTTCTATCTGTACCCGGTATATGCCCAAACTCGAAGCTGTAGTGTGGAACATTTTTTTTATTTTTATTGCTTAGATGGGTGGACGAGCTCACAGCCCACCTGATGTTAAGTGGTTACTGGAACCCATAGACATCTACAACGTAAATGCACCACCCACCTCGAGATATAAGTTCTAAGGTCTCAGTATAGTTACAACGGCTACCCCACCCTTCGAACCGGAACGCATTACTGCTTCACGGCGGAAATAGGCGGGGTGGTGGTACCTACCCGTGTGGACTCCCAAGAGGTCCTACCACCAGTAAACATGCAACAGTTTGCATTTTTTTTTTAATAAATATAGAAATAATATTAATACGAGAGCAGCGTTTGTAGCTGATAAGTCGCGCGTGACCTTCGCACGTTGATAAACGGCACTGATAAGGATTGATAGGGAACCGTCGTGTCAGAGCCGACGGTTTTTGAACCCAGACGCGGCGTAGACAGAGACGCTAAAACGACTCTAGTTTTTGTTTTTTTTTTTCTTTATGATTGAAGGATTTTTTCCCTACTTATACGCTGGTAGCCTAAGAGGCTATTGCAGCTACGCCCGGCTCAACCTGAGAGAATATGCTGACACTAGCACCCAGCTAGAGCAGTGCTTCGCAGAATCTACCACCGGATCGGAATCGCGATACACTGAGAAGATCCGACGAGGAACTCAGTGGGCTGTGTCTGTGGGTTAATTTACTCGTCGAACTCTTGCCGGTTGACCGGTGCTTGAGAGGGACATGGTTCGGGCGACGGCGGCATTTCCTTGCCCCGTGGCGATCGGATAAGTATGTAGGATTACTAGTGGTCCGGACGCCTTTATAGTTTCACCAGGACATGTGGGCGAACAAAGGCTCAGCCAGGAGGGGTGGGATTAGCTAGCTAACAGCTGCCCGAGAGCCCACGAAGGAGACCTAACAACTCAATGGCAGCTGCTTCGCGAATAAATCTACTACCGAATCGGAATCGCGACCCGCTGAGAAGATCCGGCGAGAAACTCAGCGGGCTAAAACATGGGTTAGGTTGCGCGGATTTTAATTGCCCGTCGAGTGAACCTAGCGCGATACTTCGGTATTTAAGTATTTAGTTGCTGACACTGTAGTCTGCTGTCAGGGTTAATCGACAATATACCTTATTTCAATGACATTTGGGGTCACGTCTGTGAAGCATTCCTTTGAAACAGGTGGGCGTCAGCCGCCTGCAATGTAATACAATTTTTTATTTTAACTTTTTATTGCTTAGATGGGTGGACGAGCTCACAGCTCACCTGGTGTTAAGTGGTTACTGGAGCCCATAGACATCCACAACGTAAATGCGCCACCCACCTTTAGATATAAGTTCTAAGGTCTCAAGTATAGTTACAACGGCTGCCCCGCCCTTAAAACCGAAACGTATTACTGCTTCACGGCAAAAATAGGCAGGGTACATACACATAGATACAGCGTATTGTGTTATCTATCGTCGAATACGTAATAAATATTACATGATAAAAAAAAACAATTATAAAACTCATATCTCATTGTTATTTCATAAAAAATGACAGTCGACGAACACTGATGTTATTAATTTCTCAATGGATACGTAATTTTTCCGCTTTTTATAACTCTGCTAACTGTCCGTTATTTTACGCGGGAATACTGAATAAATAAAGATAATTGTAAATAGACATGCTTTAACAAAAACCGACTTCAAATAGAAAAAAAATATCCAAAACTAATTAATATACACTAAAAACAATTATCATCGAAATCGGTTGGCGTGATATTGAGTTATTGACTTATTCATCTATTTTTCGCGCACGTAAAAAGGGTGCGTGTACTTATGTACGCGCGTAAGAAGTAATACTTTATTTTTATTAAATTTATTTCTTTTTTTTTATTTAAATTTTAATAAATTTAAAAAAAAATCGATTAAACAACATCCTCAAACACGCATATTGGACATCCCTTTTCTTGACATCGTATAAATTCGGTAATTCTCGGTACGGTTCGGAAAGTTCACCTGCGGCTATATTCAGACTCGCCAAGTTACGTCGGTCGTATTGTAATGAGCGATTTAGTGGGCAACTTCATTCTGTTAATTTTTTGTCACGGTGCGCGCGCATCGTAAAATTTCACTCTCATCAATTTTTCATAACGCGCCTAAAGAAGTATAACTTCAAAAAGAATCATCAAAATCGATTCATCCAGTCAAAAGCTATGAGGTAACAAAAATAAAAATAAGAACTTACAGTCGCAATTGAGAACCTCCTCCTTTTTTTGAAGTCGGTTAAAATTACCTTGTAATATGACAACAACTAATAAAATGTGCTTCTAAATCCTCAGTGCAGGATATCTACAAAAATCATCGCATGCCTCTAACAAATAAGGTAGCCTCTAACAATAGGCACTTATGACCTTTTATACCTTATATAATTTGTATAGTTCGTTAAGTATAAAAGCGTAACGCTATAACAATAAAGTACAAATTCCTATAAATATATTAGATCAATTGTTTGTTTTTCGAACAAAGAATTTGATTCTTCGGAAGTGCAGCTGCTAAGACACATCTGCGTTGACGCTTCAAATGATTATCGTCTCTATCGTATAGTAATAAGAACTGTTATTGAATGTCAAAATTGGAATGTATTTGAAAAAATAAATGCATAAAGCGATTTGCTGCTAATCTTTTCAAGTATGCATGCAGTAAATTGTGCCTTGAAAATATATAATATAGGGAGTATGCAATTTTGTTGCTTAAGCTTTGGAAATAAAGTACGTATTAGTGTGCGTACAATTGTTGTTGAGATGTATTTATTCGTAAAGGGTTTCAAATTGAAAACGCCTTATAAAATATTTAAGTTAATTTTTTTGTACATACCTATTTTGTTTTTTAAAAAAACACGCAATGGAATCGAATAGAAAATGCCTAAAACATTCTTTTCATAGAAATCTTTTTTCACACTCCTCTAGTTCGTGTCGAGGCAAAGGGCTCTAAGAGTTGAATTGTCGTAAATACAATTTAGACATGGCAATACACAGCTTATCATAAATTTGACCGTTTTAATAACGGTCATAAAATGGCAACAGCTGTTATTGCGTAATTTCTCAATCCGTTCAAAATTAATTAGTTAACGTAATATTTCATCTAATAATTTCAAAGGCTCTGGGATTTGGCTTTTAGTCTCGGAAACATCTAAGAACGCGAGCCAGGACCAAATAGCCGTTATGATCTGAGAGAAAAAGTATGATTTTCTTCGATTTTTATGTCAACTATTTTGTATAGGGACAATGTTGATCAAAATAGATAAATAAATAAATAAATATCCCAAAACCACACCCACATAGAATATATATTTTTTATTGCTTCGGTGGGTGGACGAGCTCGCGGCCCACCTGATGTTAAGTGGTTACTGGAGCCCATAGACATATATAACATAAATGCCGCCACCCACCTTGAGATATGAGTTCTAAGGTCTCAGTATAGTTACAACGACTGCCCCGCCTTTCAAACCGAAACGCATTACTGCTTCACGGCAGAAATTGGCAGGGTCGTGATACCTACCCGTGCGGACTCAAAAGACGTACTACCAGTGAACAGACCCACCGCTTTTGATGTCATATACAATAATAATATCAAACTACTCACATACCACTTTGAATAGCTTGTGCGTTAAATAAGGAAAAACGATTTTCTGTTTGTTTGTCCTCATGGTAACGGGAATGTGTTATAAAGGTTTGCTGTAGTAATTGGGTAATGTAATTAATAATGAGGGCGTGTTGTTTCTTTTTTGTCTAGTAGGGGCCCGTAGACATCATAATGCGAATGCCGTCTCACAGCTTGAGACTTGAGGTCAAAGTTAACATTTTACGGGTCACCTTCAAAGCTGAAGTCAATGCTGCGTAGAAGAATCAGACATGATTGGACGGGCTCCGATTACGCCCTAGGTTTTTTTTTTATTGCCTTTGTAGGCAGACGAGCATATGGCCCACCTGATGGTAAGTGGTCACCGTCGCTTATGGACGTCAGCAATGCCAGGGGCAAAGCCAAGCCACTGCCTACCATACGTATATTTCATTCTGTAAAAATATCACTACGAATGTACGAGATGGCTGTTGGTCCTTCGAACCACATTGAACGATTGCATCGCCGCCATTTTAAATCATTCTAGAATTTGAACTCATGGCTCAAAAGTCTGCGTTCGTATGGAAGTTTTTTTTAAACCACAGTTCAATAAACCTATAAAAGGTTAACTAATACGGTTTAGCTAACAACGATTGGTATTTATTTCCCTTCGGGATTGCAGAGCTTGTGGCGTCTCTGTATAGCGCCGTCTCTGTCGCACGAAGGGACAGAAGCCGTGTACGAAAGAGAGGGCTGTGTAGCCGAAACAAAGCTGAAGTTAGTCTATTCGCACTCCACGTCATCTATGATTTATTCTTTAATAAATAGATAATTTTCACAAGATTGCTACTGATGTACGACTTTTGTTTCTAAGCTATGAATAATAATGAATATAGGATAGATATTTTGTATAATACGACTTTCAAACATCCTCAAGCTCGGCTTATTTTGGCTTTAAACAATACTTTGAGGGTTATTCAAAGAAAACATATCTTTACATAATAGGACCCTGGATAGAATCAATGGCGTTGAAAAAAACATAGATTTGCTTATCATAATTGCATTCAGAGCATCGCTGTTAAGATAGACACTCTTGTCACGTGGGCGAGAAGAAAAAAATAACCTTTGAATTATCCAAATAGGTTGCATTTTAAGTAAACAATTATAAATAATTCAACGCCGAACTAAATATAAACTGGGACGCCGGATCCATTGAATTTAAAAATTCAAAAACTTCTTTGAATTCTTAAAAAAAAAAAAGAATATATCAAAACTGAGGACGTTCGCTCAACGATGTACTTACGATTTTAAACCTTATTATCGGGTACAAATAGAATTGATTCCGATTCCAGTAGTTCGCGATTTAAATTTCAAATTTCGAATATGGAACGATGCTCGTCGGATAATACAGTGTGCCTGTTGTATTCAATTCGTAGAAATAAACGGGCCTCACTACGAGATGACGGAGAACGTCTATACTTGGGACTACCTATGTCCCAATTTAAAAATTTAAAATAAGAATTAAAAAATTCGAACATTAGTAATTTTTTTTTTATATGTACGCAAATAATCTTATCGAAATCTATAAGCGGTTTTATATAAGTACATAGTAACAGCGAAGGATTCTTTCACGGTTTATGGATCCGTTATAATTCAAATTTATGTTTTTGTGCACGTGTTCCGTGTATTCTCTTTTCAAATTATTGGCGTTTCGTATTAAACTATACTTTTATTTTATTTTTATCATCCATTATACATTGAATTAACAAAATTTAACTAACTATTACTATGCTCATATAGTATTTCCTTTCGGTACACTCAGAACGAATGCACGTTGGCGCGTAAAATAAATAAAAAAATGGCCGACATGAAAAATAAAATTAACAAACATGGCGTTTGATTCTTTTTTCAAATATAAATAAATGCTTATTCGTTATCGCGTTGCCGGGGTCAGTCCTTCCTATCGTTTATCGCTGTACACTTCCTTTACAGTTTACACAGTCAATATTGGATTTCGTTTCGACCATAGTATAGACGATGACATTTTTTTTTTGTGCCAACAGGATACGAGTCAAACTGCCTAGTGGTCTTTTTTTTTTTTTAAAGGGATTTTATGAACTGTAACTGAGACCTTTAAGTCATGTCTTATTTTAATTTAAGTATATTTATATTTTTATGAAAAATTATAATATGGAGTGAAATGAAATGAAATGAAGATGATTAATTTGAGACATTAATCAATTGGGATGAAATTAAATGAAATGAGATGATATGGGATGAAATATAATCTCAGTAAAATGGTGGTTATTTACTGAAATTTTTTTAGTGGACTTTTTGGAGGATCCCTAGAAGTTACGTCCAGCGGCTTTGTTTCATTTTCCCACATTTGTGCACTTTCACAGATATTAAACAGTTAATAAACCACCATTATTACACATTTAAACCCGAAGAAACACTAAATAGACAAAATAAAACAAATCACACAACTTCACTCCTCGCGTTCCCGCCAAAAAGTCTGCCCCTAGTGGTCTTAATGTCAAATTGCCATAGTATATACGATGACGTTTTTTTTTGTGCCAACAGGATACGAGTCAAACTGCCTAGTGGTCTTAATGTCAAATTAAGGTGGTTTAGTGGATCGACACGCGTTGTGGTCATGACCTCGCCTGCAATGGCTCCACGTCCACAATTACCCCCTCATCGACAACCCTCTCCTACCACCGATCAATCTGTTATCTATGTAACAATACGTTTCTGTTGAGAACAGATAAACGAGCAAACCTTTCGACAACAGAAGGATCGAAATTCTTATCGGGCAAATTGGTTGCAACAATCTAAGATTCTGTTCGTGACGTAACGTCCTCCCGCCGTCAACAGATTGGATCGGAAACGACTTCTAATCTTTAACGGTCTCGCCATTATCAGGAATTGTTTTAATTTTTGTATTTTTATATCGTACTAGCTGACCCGGCAGACTTCGTAGTGCCTCAATCGATAAATAAAAGACCTAAACTTTTCTATAAAATAAAACTTAAAACAAACAAAAGGAATCCGTCCGACGGGGGATTTTTATTTAATTCCGAGCATTTTCATAGTCCTTTAACCACCTTTTGAACCTTCTCTGGACTTCCACAAATAATTCAAGCTTAAAATTAGCCAAATCGGTCCAGCCGTTCTCGAGTTTTAGCGAGACTAACGAACAGCAATTCATTTTTATATAATAATATAGAGATAGAAGATAGATGATTTTTTTTTGTTTTCTCCATCTATATCAATTACATAAGTAGGCAGTCGTTAGTGAGCACTCGTGAGCATTTAAAGAATATAGTATTGCTAATTAAACGGAAAATCGAATATGTCCTTATTACGATTGAGCACAGCTCACAGTCTCACACTTTAGATATCACAATCAATCATGGAAACCAAGAATTTTGCGGTATAGTCAAACCGCCACATACATACGTACTGTTTGTTACATTGCCAATTGAATCTAGAAAACGATTTGTTATTCAACTAAATAG
Source organism: Bombyx mandarina (assembly GCF_003987935.1). The sequence continues at coordinate 190,013 of NW_021011536.1, forward strand.
GAGTCCGTGGACATCACCTCGTGGGAATTGCATTCCATTCTGAGACATATTTGTGAAAGTGTAACTGCTTTGCGGTAATAATGAGGCCTAGTAGTATCTATATATTAATACGTGAAGCAAAAACTGTGTACCCCTTTTTACGAAAATGGCGCGGACGGAGGAGTATATATAAGTAGGAGTGCATAATGCTAATAGCCCACTGAGTTTCTCGCCGGATCTTTTTTTATTTATTGCTTAGATGGGTAGACGAGCTCACAGCCCACCTGGTGTTAAGTGGTTACTGGAGCCCATAGACATCCACAACGTAAATGCGCCACCCACCTTGAGATATAAGTTCTTAGGTCTCAGTATAGTTACAACGGCTACTCCACCCTTCAAACCGAAACGCATTACTGCTTCAATACGGCAGAAATAGGCGGGGTAGTGGTACCTACCCGTTCGGACTCACAAGAGCTCCTACCACCAGTAAGCTCAAGGATCTTCTCAGCGGGTCGCGATTCCGAACCGGTAGTAGATTCATTCGCGAAGCAGCTGCTCTTGAGTTGTTAGGTCTCCTTCGGAGGCGCTCGGGTAGCTGTTAGCAAATTCCACCCCTCCTGGCTGAGCCCTTGCTCGCCCACCTGTCCTGGTAAAACTGGAGAGGCCTCCGGGCCACCAGTAATCCCTCGTACATATAAAAAAAGCTGAGTATTTTACATATGACACACACTCATCTCGAAGTTTGTAACAATAATAAGGACTTGCTTTGACGATTGTTCCGCGTTCCATTTGCACCGAATTGGGGTCAATTGCTGTTTGTCCAGCTCGTTACGCGGCCATGTTGGATATAATTTGAAAATGGAACGCGTTTCGGCGGGAGTGACGCTGATTGGTCATGTGACGGGGTGGGCTTATATATATTTTTTTTCTTTTCTTTAGCGCAAACGGATTTATGTATATGTAGAATTAGCTTCGTGAAGCATCCATGTCTTCTTGTCATACATGATATTCTATATTTTCAATGCTATAGCTTAATCAACGCCAATGTATTTTATAAGCACGTGTTGACTAGCATTCGAATCTTCCGTACAGTAATACGCAACGAATCTTTGAAGGGTGGGGCAGCCGTTGTGACTATACTGAGACCTTAGAACTATACCTCAAGGTGTGTGGCGCATTTACGTTGTAGATGTCTATGGGTTCCAGTAACCACTTAACACCAGGTGGACTGTGAGCTCGTCCACACATCTAAGAAATAAAAAATAAAAAAAAGAATTCTAGGAACATGTTTGGAAATTAGAATCGTGGCTATAAATTCGGTATTAGAGCACATACTTATTGGTCTTTTCATAAAAAAAATAAAATATATATTAGTAAATACGGGTACCTAGTACAAAAAAAGTACACATTGACCTGAAAATGTTGCCAAGCACGTAACAATAAGTATATAATTCACCCAAAAAAAAAGAACTTAATATTTACACAATATTTAATTCGTCGAATAATCCCATCAAATTCAAATACGCAAAAGTCATGATTATAGACCGTTTAAAAAAAATAAAACTTAATGTCTACATTTAATATATTTCCTTGGAATGATCGCGCAAAATTCAAATTATGAAATAAAGTCATGATTGTAGACCGTGTATTGTTTGTAGTACGCGAGCGGGGGCTACAGTCAGTCACACGACCGGCGCGCACCTACAACGCGGACGGCGGGAACTAGCAACTAGCGCTATTGGCTACATCCTGCCCGCAAATTGAACGTTCGGACGTCCGTTGACGTTCCACATTCAAAAAAAATCTGATTACGGATTACGATTTAAACAAATTCGATTTTAGAATTAAAATTATATAATGCTGAGTGCACACGTTATAGTATTAAATTAGTTTTATTTAATTTTAAAAACGACATTGCTTAGATTAATATACACTACATTTAATGTAATATATTGTTAATTAAAACAATACATTAGTGTTTGTTCAGGCCAGTGCCTTCAGTTATTTTAGGGCAATGTCAAAGATGCTAGCCTTCTAAGGCGCTAAGCATCACAGTTTAATAACATAATGTATTTCACTATCATTCGTTCATTCACTACCCGCTCTTCAAGCACGCTGTACATCTCCATTTAAATATATAAGAATAAAAGTGCTGGAGTTTTATTCAAATTCAATTCAAATTCAAAATCATTTATTTCAACTTGGATGTCATCAAAAACACACTTGTTGAATGTCAAAATGTAAAAGAAAATGTTAACTCTACCACCGGTTCCAAAAAAAGCCACAGTCCTGAGAAGAACCGGCGAAACAAACTCAGCGGGCTTTTTTTTTTTGGATTTTCTCAAATATTTACTTTTTTTTTTTAAATAAGAAAACAAATTTACAGTATACGAAAAAACAAGTCAAAAAAATACAATTCAAATAAATAATGATAATAATGAATGCATTACCACAAGAAACTCCCTTATGTACCACAAGCCGGTACAGTGTTTTCATATTATAGCCTCGTATAAGACATACTTAAGTCGACATATAAACTGCATTAATAATAATTATAGATGAGTATGCACTTACCGTACATTCAACTTGACAGAAGCTTTATAATGTGTTGAGCGGCAAAATTTTTTTTTTTTCATCATTCTTTTTCGTAATGTTTTTCATAAATCACGTCTAAATCTGATGTTAATAGTGTGTACTATTCTTTTATTTGTTTAAATCGTCAGACGGATGTGCTCTCGGTCCAACCGGCGTTATGTGGACGAGTGCTAAAAGTCATAATAACGTTAACCACCCGGATTAAGACTTAATAATAAATTAGAAGTGATTATTACGCGTTAGAGTATTTGAGTCGACTATTATCAAAGCCGGCAATCTGACTTTTGGATAATTATTGGTAAATCAGAAAAACGAATTATTGACTTTGTATTCCATTGGCAGTCACAAAACTCTTCGGAACGACATCTTAGATAAATAACAGGTTAACTATTAACCTTTATTTAATGCAGGTTTTGAACCGTATTCTTTGAAGGAGACGATTATNGAGTCGACTATTATCAAAGCCGGCAATGTGACTTTTGGACAATTATTGGTAAATCAGAAAAACGAATTATTGACTTTGTATTCCATTGGCAGCCACAAAACTCTTCTGAACGACATCTTAGATAAATAACAGGTTAAGTATTAACCTTTATTTAATGCAGGTTTTGAACCGTATTCTTTGAAGGAGACGATTATATTCAAATCAATCTATTGACATATCAATAACATTTTTTTGTCCAAATGCACAGATTGCCATCTTTGATAATAGACGACTCAAATGTAATATATTGTTAATTAAAACAATACATTAGTGTTTGTTCAGGCCAGTGCATTCAGTTATTTTAGGGCAATGTCAAAGATGCTAGCCTTCTAAGGCGCTAAGCATGAGTTTAATAACTTAATGTATTTCACCATCATTCGTTCATTCACTACCCGCTCTTCAAGCACGCTGTACATCTCCATTTAAATATATAAGAATAATATCAAGTGCTGGAGTTTTATTCAAATTCAATTCAAATTCAAAATCATTTATTTCAACTTGGATGCCATCAAAAACACACTTGTTGAATGTCAAAATGTAAAAGAAAATGTTAACTCTACCACCGGTTCCAAAAAAAGCCACAGTCCTGAGAAGAACCGGCGAAACAAACTCAGAGGGCTTTTTTTTTTTTTTTGGATATTCTCTAATATTTTCTTTTTTTTTTTTTTAAATAAGAAAACATATTTACAGTATACGAAAAAACAAGTCAAAAAAATACAATTCAAATAAATAATAATAATAATGAATGCATTACCACAAGAAACTCCCTTATGTACCACAAGCCGGTACAGTGTTTTAATATTATAGCCTCGTATAAGACATACTTAAGTCGATATATAAACTGCATTAATAATTATTATAGATGTGTATGTACTTACCGTACATTCAACTTGACAGAAGCTTTATAATGTGTTGAGCGGCAAATTTTTTTTTCTTCATACTCTTTCGAAATTTTTTTGCCATAAATCACGTCTAAATGTGATGGCAATAGTGTGTACTATTCTTTTATCTATATATTAATACGTGAAGCAAAAACTTTGTATCCCTTTTTACGAAAATTGCGCGGACGGAGGAGTATGAAATTTCCCACACTTATAGAGAATATAGAGAAGAAGTGCACAATACTAATATTTTTTTTAAATAATGCATAAAAGATACATTAAATCAATAAAGAAAACATTACACACACTACATACCATGTATTTGACGCACACACGCATGCATACTATTTATTGTCAAACTTTTGTTCTTGACGTCTGTTGTCAAATTGAGAATAGATTAAAAATATTGTTTGTCTTTGTTAATATTTTTATAGTGTAGTGTAGTCTTGGCGAAATTTATGATTATAGAAGTATAAAATGCAATCATAATAGTGTACAAACTTACAATTCCAATTAGTTATAGTCGAATTTCGACTACTGCGGGACCTCTAGTTTGTTTAAATCGGCAGACGGATGTGCTCTCGGTCCAACCGGCGTTATGTGGACGAGTGCTAAAAGTCATAATAACGTGAACCAACCGGATTAAGACTTAATAATAAATTAGAAGTGATTATTACGCGATAGTGTATTGTGCAAGGTAGAGGGGGAAGAGGTCGACCGAAGAAGACATGGATGGAGTGTGTGAATGACGATATGAGAGAGAGAGGAGTGAGTGTTGAGATGACGGCTGATAGAAGAGAATGGAAGAGAAAAATTAGCTGTGCCGACCCCACCTAGTGGGATAAGGTGGAGAAAAAGAAGAACAAGTGTTTGTGTATAATCGTCGTGGTCTAAAGGATAAGGGGGTGGACTCTTATTCCGTGTTCCGATTCCACAGGCAGGTACACATTTTTCTAATGAAAACCGTACCCCTTTAAGCACGAACCGTCGATAAATCGACTCACTATTGGTGCCTATAAAGTGCGGAGCGTCAGATTGCCGACTAATGCACAGTTTGATTGTGGATTAATTCAGCGTGAACCGTCAATATATCGACCCTCTATTGATGCGTATAAAGTGCTGAGCGTCTTTTTTTTTTTCCTATCCTACCTATGCTGATAGCCTTGAGAGGCTATTTCAGCTTCGCCCTAACGTTAGTAGGTGAGCTCGCGGGGCTCAAACCGGAGAGTTGCTAACACTGACCCTAGCAAGAGCCGTGCTTCGCAGAATCTACCACCGGATCGGAAACGCGACCCACTGAGAAGATCCGGCGAGAAACTCAGTGGGCTGTGTCTATGGGTCAGTTCGCTCGTCGAGCCCTTCGTCGCAAGCGACGGGTTCGACGAGGACGGTGACCGGAAATGCTGAGCGTCGGATTCCTGACTAATGCACAGTTTGATTTTGGGATTAGTTCAGCGCGAACCATCGATAGATCGACTCTCTACTGATGCATGTAAAGTGCGGAGCGTCGGAATACCGACTATTGCGTAGGTTGATTAGAAGTATTAGGTAGGTAGGGACATGTCTTACCACGCACGTCTAACGATTTAAAAAAAGTTATTAACATTTATAAATAAACTTAAAAAAACAAAATCTTTTTATAAGGTACAGTTTTTCAAAAATTCTTTTGCAAATTCTTCAAAATATGTGTGAAATTAAGCTCAGCTCTAAAATGGTTGACCAAAGATCATTAATGACTTCCACGATGAAGGAACAGCAAAGAGCATCTCTCATCCATATATTATGCAAATATGTAGTAATATACAGTCAAACCTGGGTAAGTGAGAAAACTCTATAAGTGAGAGTAATAGCCAGGACCCGTCATTTTAAGCTCCCAAAACCTCTATTAGAGAGAAACAGAAACCTCTGTAAGAGAGAGTCGTTTTCCCCCATGGACTTCCGTAAGCGAGACTGCTACTTATCTATACCTCTATAAGCGACAGTCGAGCTTTATTTATTGATATTATTTAGGAGGAACAAATGAAAAAACAAATTACAAATTTAACATCCGCTATTTTATAACTCATTCTTAACTTTTGTGGAACTTCCTTCTATTGTTTTTGAATTGTTTTCTCGTCAATATTGAACCTAATCTATTTCGTGGAACTAAATAACGTTGTAATTTTATCGCATTCTTTTCGAATGGACACGTGTGCCTGTGTACCGTCCTGTTTGTCGGACTTCCTCAGTTTATCGTTAATCAATTGCGAAGGATAGTTCTGTTCTGCATCATGTCAAAACGGAAAATTAAAGTACTGTCATTAAGTGATAAACCTAAAATAGTGCATGCGTTTGAATCCGGAAAATCGCGAAATGAAATTCAGAGGGAGCATTAGCGAGAAACTCGGGTTAGTGAGAAACCTCTATAAGCGAGAATGAGATTTTGCTCCCTTGAACTCTCGCTTATCCAGGTTTGACTGTATATAATATTATAAAGAGGAAAGATTTGTTTGTTTGTTTGTCTTGAATAGGCTCCGAAACTACTGAACCGATTTGAAAAATTCTTTCATTGTTGGAAAGCTACGCTATCCCCGGGTGGCATAGGCTATATTTATTATATTTTCAAAAATTTCCACACGGGTAGGTACCACCACCCCGCCTATTTCCGCCGTGAAGCAGTAATGCGTTTCGGTTCGAAGGGTGGGGCAGCCGTTGTAACTATACTGAGACCTTAGAACTTATATCACGAGGTGGGTGGCGCATTTACGTTGTAGGTGTCTATGGGTTCCAGTAACCACTTAACATCAGGTGGGCTGTGAGCTCGTCCATCCATCTAGGCAATAAAAAAAAAATAAAAAAAAATAGGGATCCTTACTGAAACTCCAATAATGTAACTCGATGTGTAAAAAAATTACCTAAAATTCCTTACATCACGTGCGCTACTTCTCAAGCGAAGCCGGGGTGGGCCGCTAGTTATGCAATAAAGAATATACAAAAAAATATATCATCAAAATTTCACTTTCACTACAAAGATAAATATAAAATCTTAAAATGCCATGAAAAATGTATTCGACGCACAAACAGGAGAATGGCGCGTTCCATTTTTGAAATAAGAGTTTTTTTTTTTTTTTGTTAATTAAAAATGGCCGTGTTCGCGATATCAGTCCCGCTTTGTCGTTGCTCTTTACAATCAGACGAGGAACAGTAAGGAAGTTGATTTAATTATACTAGAGGTCCCGCAGTAGTCGAAATTCGACTATAATTAATTGGTATTGTAAGTTTGTACACTATTATGATTGTATTTTATACTTCTATAATCACAAATTTCGCCAAGGCTACACTATAAAAAAATATTAACAAAGACAAACAATAATTAATCTCACTTTGACAACAGACTGCAAGAACAAAAGTTTGACAATAAATAGTATGCATGCGTGTGTGCCTCAAATACATTATGTAGTGTGTGTAATGTTTTCTTTATTGATTTAATGTATCTTTTAAGCATTATTTTAAAAAAATATTAGCATTGTGCACTTCTTCTCTATATTCTCTATAAGTGTGGAAAATTTCATACTCCTCCGTCCGCGCATTTTCCGTAAAAAGGGATACAAAGTTTTTGCTTCACGTATTAATAATATATAGATATATTTTTTATCATTAATTTTATTACAATTCGATATATTTCAGAATAATATTAATTTAGCGTTTCATGTAATTTAATAATAGCATTATGTGTTTGCATTAACGAAATGCGTAACGATTAAATCGGTGATCTATTAAACTGTCTAAATCACACAAAACTTCTCACAATCGAACCTAAGTCAACGAGCCGATCGGTTTAATCCAAAAACTTGCTGCCACAACCTAAACTGCTAACTGTAAACTGTAACAATCTCTATATATAAAATTATCGTGTCACAATGTTAGTTCCCATACACCTCTGAAACGGTTTGACCGATTTTTATGAAGTTTTATATGCATGTTCAGTAGGTCTGAGAATCGGCTACTATCTATTTTTCATACCCCTAAGGTGATAAGGGTTGTCCACCCCTAACATTTATTTTTATTTTTTGACATTTTTTTTTGTTATAATGATGTATTATGTGGTTGAATGAGGTTTTGTTATTTTTACTCCCTAATCGTTCACAGCGCTACATGCCTCTTTCACTCATTTACCACATCCTTACACACTTACAATAAGTTAGTTTTATTCTACACTAGAAATTCCCTAGAAATCTTATATATGGCAAAACAACGTTTGCCGGGTCAGCTGGTCTCTATATATAAAAATGAATTGCTGTTTGTTAGTCTCGCTAAAACTCGAGATCGGCTGAACCGGATTTTGCTAATTTTGATTTTGTATTATTTGTGGAAGTCCAGAGTAGGTTAAAAAGGTAGATAAATATGGAAATGTTCGGAATTAAAGAAAATAACAATTTTGTTTTTCATTTGATGTGTCCCCCGTCGGACCGATTTCTTTTGTTTGTTTTAAGTTTATTTTATACAAAAGTTTAGGTCTTTTATTTATCGATTGAGGCACTACGAAGTCTGCCGGGTCAGCTAGTACTGTAATAAATCTGTAATATCTTTTGAATTTATTGACACTGGTCAATAAATTCGAAAGATATTCATATAAAAATAAGAAAGGTTAAAACGCGAGATTAAACCAGTAAATTAGTCTTAATTAGGACCGCGTCTCGCAAAAACATAAGAAGTTAAATAATATATTGTCATCGATTTAATTTTCAATTTGGGCAAATATATAAACACCATAAAGATGTTTCAGTCTCCCTTCACTACTGTCATACCGTTCTCCTTATACCGTGCAGTGACCTTTCATTCACCTTCTTTTTTTTTCATTTCTGTAAAGCAAAAAAAGAATAGGCATTGTGCTTATGAAGATTGTTTTTTCATTCAGCCCCAGACAAGAGAGTTTTGAGTTAGTTTATACTATTATATTCTCTTTAGTGAATACATAAACAAAAATAATACATAAAATCCTTCTGTTTTTTTTAAACATGGCAATTTGCTTCTTGCGAGGCCATTGTTGCTAGAATTAAAAAAAATCTTGTTATAAATAAAAAAATTGTATGAAAAATTATACGAAATTGAGTGATTGGTTTGAGACTCTAATCAATGGGGATTAAGTGGATATTTACTGAAAGCTTTTTAGTGGAGTTTTTGGGAGCAACCGAGGAGTCACGCCCAGCGACTTTGTGTCATTGTGTCATTCAACGGCCGTCTGGTGTATGATATGGTCACTACACAAGGGGATCGCGGGTTCGAATCCCGCCAAGGGAAGATATTTGTATGATAAATATAAATGTCTTTTCCAGGGTTATGGATGTATATTAAATATATGTATGCGTATAATAAAAATCGTATATTTATTTCCGTTGTCTGATACCTGTAACACAAGTTCTTCACGAACTTATCACGGGACCAGTTAACGTGGCGTGACTGTTAGTAAATATTTATTTATTATTTATTATTATTATTATTTACCCACACTTGTGCTCTAACACTGATACTAGACGGCTAATAAGCCATTTTTATCACATGTTCGAACCTGAAGAAGCAAACAACAAAATAAATCAAAAATCAATTAACACGACTTCGCTGCTCGCGTTCCCGCCAATAAGTCCAGGACATGTCATAGAGATAAAATGTAATTTTTTTTTTTTTTTTTCTTAACTGGTACGAGGCCAAGAATCTGGGACTTTTTGCCAATAAGTCCAGAACATGTCATAGAGATAAAATGTCATTTTTTTTTTGTTAACAGGTACGAGGCCAAGAATCTAGGACTTTTTTCAAGTACGTATTGAAGTTAATTACGTCGTCCTTATTAGTGCAAGCGGCCAGACTACACTCCAGGAGAATTGAATGCAGGTGAACTCAACTGCTTAATTCTAGAGGCTAAAGAGTTCCAGCTTAAAAAGAGGTATAGTTGATATAATACCAATTAGCAAGAGTCGTGCTTCGCAGAATCTACCACCGGATCGGAAATGCGACCCACTGAGAAGATCCGGCGAGAAACTCAGTGGGCTGTGTCTGTGTGTTAATTTACTCGTCGAGCCCTTCGTCGCAAGCGACGGGTTCGACGAGAACGATGACCGGTGCTTGAGGTACCTAAAAGCACCGTTAGTGGATCGGGAGGATCCGAAATGACGTGTTTGGGGCGACGTCGACTGTTTACCATTCGGTCCGCAGGATCGGGAATGTAGTTACCGGCGGCCACGATGAGAGGGTTCTCGTGTCGTGCCGCTTTATCGAAATGGCGCATTGACGCCGACTGCAGATACTTAATGATTGACTCTGGGTCCAGATCGTCGTGAAGGTTGGCGTTCCTGACGAACCACGGAATCCCGACGGCTATCCCGTAAAACGGGATTGAATAGTTTGAAGGGGTTTCAAGTTAGTGCGGACCGCGTGAGCGAACACTACGCTTGCATAGGTCATGACGGGGCGTATGCAAGTTTTGTAGAGTGTGACTTTATAGAGAAATTGTGGGAGCCGTGAGTTCTCAACTAAAGATATTATAAGAAACATCGGAGTCGTATTAATGTACCGCGCTCTGCTTATCAATAAGGGGTGAACCATACGAGTGTGTATAGGGGTTGTTTTATTGAATTAAAATGCGTTTCGTAAACAGGGGTGATGCGGGATGCGTGAGGGTAATTTGAAAATGTAATATAGATTTTTTTGTTATTTTAAATAGTCGCTTAGATGGGTGGACGAGCTCACAGCCCACCTGGTTGTTAAGTGGTTACTGGAGCCCGTAGACATCTACAGCGTAAATGCGTCACCCACTTTGAGATATAAGTTCTAAGGTCTCAGTATAGTTACAACGGCTGTCCCACCTTTCAAACCGAAACGCATTACTGCTTCACGGCAGATATAGGCGGGGTGGTGGTACCTACCCGCGGGGACTCACAAGAGGTCCTACCACCAGTAAAAACTTTAGTATTCATTTTAATATGTGAATTCTGCAGCCCAGTTTGACATATAAATCTATAGCTCATGTTGATTACAGGGCTCCGAAAACCAGTTAACATGAGCTAGTTGGTCAAACCCTCTGTCCATTGAGGTCATAAAAAAGAAACCATCCGGAATTTGACCATTCGTTTGACGTTAAAATGAAACCGCACCCCAAATATGTTTGCCGATGTCCCGGGTCGCGACGCCTCACCCGAGTAACTCTTTTAAATGTTTAACTATACACAAACGCTGAGCTCAACCGAGCCTAAACAAATAATTTAACACTGACTCGTTAGGATACGGTCACACGGAGTACGGAACTAAGAGGCTGGATGTAGGTCGGATCTTGTGTACGAGAAAAGCTCGGGATCAGTACAGAGCTGCAGAGGACTGGGTCTATAGTGGTGCAGTATAGGACTAGAGGCTAGATGTAGGTCGGATCTGTGTCTGTTTGTGTAGGAGAAGAGCTCGGGATCAGTACAGAGCTGCAGAGGACTGGGTCTATAGTGGTGCAGTATAGGACTAGAGGCTAGATGTAGGTCGGATCTGTGTCTGTTTGTGTACGAGAAGAGCTCGGGATCGGTACAGAGCTGCAGAGGACTGTGTCTATAGTGGTGCAGTATAGGACTAGAGGCTAGATGTAGGTCGGATCTGTGTCTGTTTGTGTACGAGAAGAGCTCGGGATCGGTACAGAGCTGCAGAGGACTGTGTCTATAGTGGTCCAGTATAAGACTAGAGGCTAGATGTAGGTCGGATCTGTGTCTGTTTGTGTACGAGAAGAGCTCGGGATCAGTACAGAGCTTCAGAGGACTGTTGATTTGATTTTTTATTCATTAAAAGAACAGGAACAACCACTTGATATTTACAAGTTGAACATCCCCTGTGGCATCGCCCTAAGGGTCTGTATAATCAGTGCGGAGCAGGTGCGGCAAAACAGAGCCGGGCCATCTCTAATTATGTGGCTAACACCGTGTGTACACCTATTTAATTGTGATTACGGAACCCTTTAAGTTGAACGTTATTTAGCCGCCAACCCTTTTCGGGCGACGCTTAACATATATCCGACGCTATGATTAGTTAAAATACGTTTTTTTCTCGTTTCGCGTATTGCTGTAATTGTTTTACGAAATGTGAAGGCTCTGTGGTGCAGAAGTTAGCGGTCCTGACTATTGAGCCGAGGGTCGTGGGTTCGATTCCCACAACCCGTCATTTTTCTGCATGTTTATTATCTATATATGAGTCGTCTATTATCAATGGTGGCAATCTGTGCATTTGGACAAAAAAAAATTATTGATATGTCAATACAGATTGATTTGAATATAATTTTATTTATTTATTTATTTATAGCTTCTTATACTATAAAGTATAAAGGCGGACTTAATGCCATAGGCATTCTCTAACAGTCTACCTTAGGGATGCAGAGATGAAGCTTGGTAGGTGTAGTGTGAAGGTGATATTACTGAAACATAATAATATGTGTATATATAACATACATAATATTTATAGATAATTAATTTAATTTAATTTATAATCGTCTCCTTCAAAGAATACGGTTCAAAACCTGCATTAAATAAAGGTTAATAGTTAACCTGTTATTTATCTAAGATGTCGTTCAGAAGAGTTTTGTGACTGCCAATGGAATACAAAGTCAATAATTCGTTTTTCTGATTTACCAATAATTGTCCAAAAGTCACATTGCCGGCTTTGATAATAGTCGACTCATATNTCTGACTTTTGGATAATTATTGGTAAATCAGAAAAACGAATTATTGACTTTGTATTCCATTGGCAGTCACAAAACTCTTCGGAACGACATCTTAGATAAATAACAGGTTAAGTATTAACCTTTATTTAATGCAGGTTTTGAACCGTATTCTTTGAAGGAGACGATTATATTCAAATCAATCTGTATTGACATATCAATAACATTTTTTTTTTGTCCAAATGCACAGATTGCCACCTTTGATAATAGACGACTCAATTGTTTTACGGAATGTGAAGGCTCTGTGGTGCAGAACGAACACTATTCTAACTCAAAATTTTGATACTTTCGTTTTTCATGCAAATCGCTTCACTATGTTAAAATTATTACAATTAATCATTATTGATAGGGTTCGAAGCAAGAGTAAATCAGCTAGTTACACAAAAAGAAACCATAAATATATCTGCAATAATAATGATTTTATCAACTTTTTTCGTTTAAACGCTCCTCCTGTAAATCTACGAATTTGGAGTTAGCGTAGTGTTCATTGGGGGCATCGAGAAGTTAGCGGTCCTGACTATTGAGCCGAGGGTCGTGGGTTCGATTCCCGTAACCCGTCATTTTTCTGGATGTTTCTTATCTATATATATGTGTGTATATTTAAACGTATATAAGGACTTTTTGGCGGGAACGCGAGGAGTGAAGTTGTGTGATTTGTTTTATTTTGTCTATTTAGTGTTTCTTCAGGTTTAAATGTGTAATAACGGTGGTTTATTAACTGTTTAAAATATCTGTGAAAGTGCACAAATGTGGGAAAATTAAACAAAGCCGTACCAAGACGTAACTTCTCGGGATCCTCCAAAAAGTCCACTGAAAAAATCTCAGTAAATGTCCACTATTTTACTGAGATTATATTTCGTCTCCTCTCATTTCATTTCACTCCATATTATATTTTTTCATAAAAATAAAAATATAAATTAAAACAAGACTTGACCTAAAGGCCTTAGTTACCAGGTCATAAAATCCCTTAAAAAACGTACATATTAAGTATGTTTATCAGTCTCTCTGGTATCGATAGCACAGGGTATCCTAAATTAAAGACGGAAGACCACGCGTGATTTCTTCTGCAGTCGCTACGTGACTAAATAGAAAAAAAAATTGCTTAAACGGGTGAACGATTTCACGGTCCATCTGACGTTAAGTGGTGATTACTGAAGCACTGAGTTTCTCGCCGGATCTTCTCAGTGGGTCGCGTTTCCGATTCGGTAGTAGATTCCGCGAAACACCGCTCTTGCTACGGCCACTGTTAGCACACCTCCGGTTTGAGCCCCGTGAGTTACCCGTAAGTGAAAAGTTTTTATAAAGGGACATGGGAACGAAAGAAGATTGAGAAGCACTGACCTAGTACATACGCACATCGGTTTTAATACATACACACATAGTTAAACAATTTTATAGACGTAGATACTATTTTAATTTCAATTGAGGCAAATAAAAAACATGATTTTTCGTCTTCCTTCTAAAATCCGTTTGCCGCGTTCCGCCTTTTGCGTCTACCCTGCATTTAGTAATGAGATTCCGCACAACGCTCTCTATCGTCGAGTAGCGGAAGTAATCTTAATTAAATTTCTGCCGTGCTGTAGCGTTGCAATATTCCGCCGGAGGAAGGATATTGAAATATAACGAACTTGTGTCACAGCTATCAAGGCGTGTTGCGATTTGAGCGGCTATGTGTATGTATGTATTGGTTTTATGTGAGACGACTCATCTAAAAAAGCTTTGTTAAAATTGACGTTTGAAAAATTCATATTATTCAAATATTTGTAAGGTCTTCCGAAGGCATTTCCCACGTTACATCAAATAAATGAGTTCAAAGAGCCATCTGCCGTTGAACAGCTGAAACAAAAACATTCGTCGTTCCGATAACAGATGGCGCTGTTCGCAAAACGCTCGCATCGATACTCCGCCCATGCATAGTTTATAACTAACGTTAGGGGCATCATAACACTCCCAGAGCGATGTATATTACTAAATTGCTATCTCCGTGCGACGGAATGGCATGTAAAATATTCACTCTCACGGTAACTGCTTTTGTTTCGGACGTAATGAACGATCGGCCCTGGCGGGGGTCTAGGGAGGGGGGCGCGGAGAGAGGGGGCACTCAAGAGAATATTCTCGCAGTTACTTTCGTTATGTTGGTAGCGCGGCCGTTGATTGAGTTTGGAATTGTGTTTGTTAGTGTGGCAGCGCTGACCGGTAATTCGATGTTTGGAACATCGTGTTTTATTTATATTATATGCGAATGTTATATTATTTATTATGTGTCTGCTACCTACGTGTAAAGTCAGATTAAGTTTCTGTGAGTAGTTAAGAGAGAGAGAGAGAGAGAGATACTGCAGAACAGTTATGTATTCCGGTTTTGAGGGTGCATTGTTTTTTTATTGCTTATTATATTTATATATATATTTATATCGTCATTCACACACTCCATCCATGTCTTGCTGTTCGTTAGTCTCGCTAAAACTCGAGAACGGCTGGACCGATTTTGGCTAATTTTGGTCTTGAATTATTTCTGGAAGTCCAGAGAAGGTTTAAAGGGTACATAAATATGAACATTCTCGGAATTAAATAAAAATAACAATTTTGTTTTTGATTTGATGTGTCCCCCGTCAGACGGATTCCTTTTGTTAGTTTTAAGTTTATTTTATACAAAAGCTTAGGTCTTTTATTAATTATCGATTGAGGCACTACGAAGTTTGCCGGGTCAGCTAGTCATTAATATAATAATAATAATAATTCATTTATTTCTCTCTTAAAGGTATAATACAAATACAAAGGGAAATTAACCTTATAATTTATTTTGTTAATCCTTTGAAAGAGCTGGAGTCTGTACTAGGTTGAAAGACCTGTATTACTGAACTCCAGGCTCCCTCCTTCTTAAGTTAAGATTAGGTTAGGTTAAGTCGTGAACAGATGCTGCGGACTAGTGTTGAGAGATCATTAGGTGTTATCATTTAAGAAGGTCATTATGCGTGTGTGTGTGAGTGTGTGTATTGATAAACACGTAGCAAGAAGATTGAAGTCGTCGTGGCCTAAAGGATAAGACGTCCGGTGCATTCGTGTTGAAGCGATGCAACGGTGCTCGAATCCCGCAGGCGGGTACCAATTTTTCTGATGAAATACGTACTCAACAAATGTTCACGATTGACTTCCACGGTGAAGGAATAACATCGTGTAATAAAAATCAAACCTGCATAATTATAATTTGCGTAATTACTGGTGGTAGGACCACTTGTGAGTCCGCGCGGATAGGCACCACCGCCCCTGCCTATTTCTGCCGTGAAGCAGTTATGCGTTTCGGTTTGAAGGGTGGGGCAGCTGTTGTAACTATACTGAGACTATAGAACTTGTATCTCAAGGTGGGTGGCGCTTCTACATTGTAGATGTCTATGGGCTCCAGTAACCACTTAACACCAGGTGGGCTGTGAGCTCGTCCACCCATCTAAGCAATAAAAAAATAAAAAAAGAAAGAAAGTATTCAGTGGAAGGGGGAAGCCAGCTCCCTTAAAATTATTCTTCGGCACTGGCGTCCACTCCATAAACCGATGCAGGCGGCAATATCTCGTCTCCGATCTCTAGGGCGTGACGTCAAAAATTATTTACGAACGATAAATATTACGGTTTTCGTCCCCATTAAATACAATATACATTCTAATGATGTTTCAGCGTCAGTTTTTTTTTTTTTTTATGATAATTACGCGTCGGGAGTGTACAAAAAAAAAAGCTTTTACGACCCTTTTCGTATTTCATTTGTAAATGCTTAGTCGTTCTAATTATTCAATACGTGACAGAGAAATGGACTTGAATTGCGCTGAGAAGAATTCGAAGAAATCGACAGTGATGATCATATTATTATAGTTATATTTAATTTGTACACAATTTAGTACGGTTAGTCCGTACTCGCCCACTTCGCTGCGCATTTAAAATTAACATTATTATTTATTGTCTTTATTATTAGGGAGTCCAACACTCACATAAATATTCGCCTATCCATTAAGTACATGTATTTTCTACATGGATACCAAGTTTCAAGTCGATCGGATGCACGGTTCAGTAGTTATAACGGAACATCCGTAAAAACCACTGTATGTACTAGTATAAATGTCGAGAATTTATAAGGGGAAGTGTGAAATTCGCGTCGGTTACCATGGGAAATAAATGTTGGAAGCGTGGCGGTAGCTATCATAGAACACAAGACATTTGACAGATGCCTGATTCTCGCTTACGATAATTTCAAGATAAGCTTATATACAAGTTCCGAACAACTACATTCACGTCATTTCGGATCGATCCACTAACGGTGCTTTTAGGTACTTCAAGCACCGGTCATCGTTCTTGTCGAACCCGTCGCTTGCGACGAAGGGCTCGGCGTGTAAATTAACCCTCAGACACAGCCCACTGAGTTTCTCACCGGATCGACCCGCGTTTCCAATCCGGTAGTAGATTCTGCAAAGCACGTCACGTGTGAGCCCCGTGAGCTCACCTACTAGCCCGGCGACGTTGACACGATCTCCCTAGACCATCAGCTTAGGTAGGAAAAAAAAATCGGACCGTAGGTCTATCGAGCAGTATCACGTGGATGTCGATATCGGTGGAGGATCTTCAATTCGTCGTAATTTCCACAAAGATATAGAGCATTCTGGCCGATCCTGGATCATACTTCTTACATATCCTGTTCTCAAGTTAATAAAATTCGATGATGAGTAGCCCGTAAATTTTTAAATTTGCTTAATTACTGGTGGTAGGACCTCTTGTGAGTCCGCGCGGGTAGGTGCCACCGCCCTGCCTATTTCAGCCGTGATGCGTTTCGGTTTGAAGTGGGAGCAGCCGTTGTACTGAGACCTTAGAACTTATATTTCAAGATTAGTGGCGGCATTTACGTTGTAGATGTCTACGGGCTCCGGGTGGGCTGTGAGCTAGTCCACCTTCTTCTTCTTCGTCGCTTTCTTCATTGCTGAAGGTCGTGTCCCTGAAACTTGACCGTTGCCTGTCTCGTTAGCTGTTTCCATCTCGTCCGGTTCTCAGCAATCTATTCCACCTATCTATGCAATAAATAAATAAACCTTCACTGATGCCCCAGCATCACGTATCTGATTCCCCAAAAACTCGCAGACTTATCTCCGACTTCTGGGAACAACGAAGAACATATTAACAAAACATTACGCACACAAAGTTTGAGCGTACCGCCGCCATACGCCATTACGTTACCGACCGATAAACGTCAACCCTTGTCAGAACGTGCGCAGAATCGAACCGCGGACCCGGTCTCATTAGTCAGCGCACCTTGCGGCTAGTTCTAGTGTCGGATATTAACGCAAATAGATATCTATTCGGTCGGTCCTAGTTTGGGCGTTTTGAAATTTGACTGTCGCCTGTGGCTTACGAGGTAATGTTATTGTGTAGACTCTGACTCCAGAGCCAGTAAATAAATACACAGATTGCAATAGTTCACTTAATACTGCTTTATTTGTAACTCCACTTGTACAATCTTTAGATATCTGCTCACTACTCAATACACTGTTTTTATTTTTATTTTTTAAGAGATTTTATGACCTGGTAACTAAGACCTTTAAGTCATGTCTTATTTTACTTTATATTCTTAATTTTATGAAAAATGATAATATGGAGTGAAATGAAATGAAGATGATTAATTTGAGACATTAATCAACTGGGATGAAATTTAATGAAATGAAATGATATGGGATGAAATATAATCGCAGTAAAATGGTGGTCATTTACNTTGTCACGACACTTTTTAGATCCGTCATTCTGACCAATCAACGTGTAGGCGCTTATCGCGTGACATTGCTCGTATCCGATTGGTCCGCGTAATGAGTACAGTTTCTCGAGATAGCGTTTCAACAATAGTAATTTAGTTCATAGTATTGTTTTTTTTTTCTTCATAATGCCGTAATTTATTATTATAACTTAAAAAAAAAATTACAATTCGTTCACTAATTAATCGAAAGGAACTTCGTTCCATCCGGGTGTCCCTTGACACCTCTGAAGTTTTTTTTTATAATTATAGAAGTCGTCGTGGCCTAAAGGATAAGACGTCCGGTACATTCGTGTTGACCGATGCAACTTTTTTTTTATTACCTAAACTGATAAGCCTTGAGAGGCTATTTCAGCGTAACCTTAACTAATAGGTGAGCTCACGGGGCTCAAACCTGACGACGTTGCTAACACGAACCCTAGCAAGAGCCGTGCTTCGCAGAATCTACCACCGGATCGGAAACGCGACCTATTGAGAAGATCCGGCGAGAAACTCAGTGGGCTGTGTCTGAGGGTTAATTTACTCGTCGCAAGCGACGGGTTCGACGAGAACGATGACCGGTGCTTGAGATACCTAAAAGCACCGTTAGTGGATCGGGAGGATCCGAAATGACGTGTTTTGAGCGACGTCGACTGCTTCCCATCCTGTCCGCAGGATCGGGAATGTAGTTACCGGCGGCCACGATGAGAGAGTTCTCGTGTCGTGCCGCTTTGTCGAAGTGGTGCATCGATGCCGACTATAGATACTTACTGATGGACGATGCAACGGTGTTCGAATCCCGCAGGCGGGTACCAATTATTCTAATGAAATACGTTCTCAACAAACGTTCGCGATTGACTTCCACGGTGAAGGAATAACAATCGTGTAATAAAAATCAAAACCTGCAAAAAATTGTAATTTGCATAATTACTAGTGGTAGGACATCTTGTGAGTCTCGCGGGTAGGTACCACCGCCCTGCCTATGCCTGCCGTGATGCGTTTCGGTTTGAAGGGTGGGGCAGCCGTTGTAACTATACTCGAGACCTTAGAACTTATATCTCAAGATGGGTGGCGGCATTTTCGCTGTAGATGTCTACGGGCTCCGGTAACCACTTAACACCAGTTGGGCTGCGAGCTCGTCCACCTATCTATGCAATAAATAAATAAAAACCTTCACTGATGCCCCAGCATCACATATCTGATTCCCCCAAAACTCGCAGACTTATCTCCGAGTTCTGGGAACAACGAAGAACATATTAACACAACATTACGCACACAAAGTTTGAGCGTACCGCCGCCATACGCCATTACGTTACCGACCGATAAACGTCAACCCTTGTCAGTACGTGCACAGAATCGAACCGCGGACCCGGTCTCATTAGTCAGCGCACCTTGCGGCTAGGTCTAGTGTCGGATATTAACGCAAATAGATATCGGTCAGGTCGGTCCTTGTTTGGGCGTTTTGAAATTTGACTGTGGCCCTGTGGTTTACGAGGTAATGTTATTGTGTAGACTCTGACTCCAGAGCCAGTAAATAAATACACAGATTGCAATAGTTCACTTAATACTGCTTTATTTGTAACTCCACTTGTACAATCTTTAGATATCTGCTCACTGCTCAATACACTGATTTCTGTCTCGTTTTTCAGACTACCGCCTTTTTTATTATGTCACGTCCCCACTACTGCCATTGCTCCCACTAACAGTGTTGCTATTTGACAATCCGATAATTGCCTTAAGTTTAACATGATACATTTTATTATTTTTGTTTTAATTATTTTACAATAAACCTTACAATTGAATAAGACAAACATCTGTTGTGTGGTGACTAATGTGTCTAATGTGAGGACATAATTGCGAAGTCTCTTCCAAATACAAGTTCGGTATTGAGATAAAAATGATATTGGCAATGATTGGAGAGCTCCGACGATGTATTTGCTGCTGGTAGGATTTATGAGTCCGCACGGGTAGGCACCACCACCCCGCCTATTTCTGCCGTGAAGCAGTAATGCGTTTCGGTTCGAAGGGCGGGGTAGCCGTTGTAACTGTACTTGAGACCTTAGAGGCTTATATTTCAAGGTGGGTGGCGCATTTACGTTGTAGATGTCTATGGGCTCCGGTAACTAATTAATACCAGGTGAGCTCGTCCACCTATCTAAGTAATAAAAAACAGCCACCAATAAGATACTAGCTTTTATCGGAGCAGAACTCATCCCCGCGGCTTGCGATCAATGCGCTCATCAACAATGGGCTTTCAGACATATGACACTTATGGTCTATCCCAGTCTTTCCCAAGGTGGGCGATAACGCCCTCTTGTGGGTGCTGCAGGCCTAAAGGGGGGCGGTAAGAGACCCAAAAAAATGGGGGTGTTGAGTAAAGGCTTGGGAGGCGATTTGTTATTTCATCTATAAGGACACCGACTGAGCTCTTGTTATAGTGGTTTTGAAGTAGGTGAAAAAATAGGGGCGTTAAAAAATAATTTATTCTCAAAGTGGGCAGTAGACAAATTAAATTTGGGAGTCCCTGGTCTATCCTGTGACTCGTCTGCTGGTGTCTCTGACATCGCTGGCCACTCGGCATCAGCTGAAAATGAGCCTGTATGCTAACAAAGATAGGTTGGGAACATACTGCTGCAATTGTCCACTGGAAATAGCTTCAGGATGGCGAGGTCTTCCACGTCCTACAGCCAAATACTATTCGAACTGCGCTGGTCTTTTGTCACCAGGGAGGCAGGGAGCGCTCCTCCACACAAAAAATAAGTTATTTCCTTTTTTTTATAACCCTAATAATACCCATAACCGTCGTTAGAGGTCATTTGCTGATATTTATGACCCCTCGTAACCTTTTAATGTCACCGTAAGTGTTATTCCACGTTGACCTGTTACAGTTGAACTATTATATTAATTAATGGCGTTGCTGTTTGTATGTCCGTCGGCATAACACTTCAGAGAGACTGAAACGATTTGGCGATTAAAACGAAATTAGAAACAGATCATTCTCTATCTCTATCTATCTAGAAGAAATGGATGAGAGATTGAATTGAATTATTTTTTAAACTTTCGCTGCTATACATATTTATACCTATATATGCTCATCCTATTATTTAAAAAGGTTTTGTCGTGATTTTCACGCGATGTAGTAATGCGTTTCTAACTACATTCCCGTTCCTGCGGACCGAATGGTAAACAGTCTCCCGATCCACTAACGGTACTTTTAGGTACCCCAAGCACCGGTCATCGTTCTCGTCGAACCCGTCGCTTGCGACGAAGGACTCGGCGAGTAAATTAACCCACAGATACTGCCCATTGAGTTTCTCGCCGGATCTTCTCAGTTGGTCGCGATTTCGATCCGGTAGTAGATTCATTCGCGAAGCAGCTACTCTTGAGTTGTTAGGTCTCCGTTGGAGGCGCTCGGGTAGCTGTCAGCTAAACCCACCCCCTCCTGGCCGAGGCCTTGCACGCCCACCTGCCCTGGTAAAACTGGAAGGTCTCCGGGCCAACAGTAATCTCTCAAACATAAAAACAATATATTGAAAAAACTAAGTAATACATATACCAAAGCTGTTCCCTGCAGAGTATGTGGAAAACACACAAAAAACAACAAAACAGAGTATTAACTAATAATGGTCCTGGGTCTCTGGTCGATTACACGTCGCCAGCGTCGCGACCGTAAATCCATGTGTGGTCGATTAGATTTGCGGGGGCTGTCGATCGGAGTGTAACGTTCTTATGTCGAGAATATATGAGGGTATATTTCTAATGCGGGGGTGGGTAGTAATAGAAAAGAATTAAATTTGTATTACGAATTTGTTTTGTTATTAACCAACAGTTTTTTTTTAATAGTTATGTTGGTAAATAGGCTAAAGCTAAAGGCCCTTAGATCGGATTTTTTTTCCTGCCTATTCTAGTACGGGTGCGCACGGGACTCAAATGGTAGTAGAAAAGAATTGAATTTAAATCACGAATGCATATCCATTTCGTTATTACTAACAGTTCTTTTTTTAATTGTTATATTGGTAAATAGGGTAAAGTAATGTGTCTTCTTGTTGCCCTTAGATCAGATTTTTTTTCCTGCCTATTCTAATAACCTCCAGGGGTTAACTGCTTTCAGACTACGCTATACTATAGTGCCATATAGTTTTTTTTTTTTATGATTGAAATATTACTGGTGGCCCGAAGGCCTTTCCAGTTTCACCAGGACAGGTGGGCGAGCAAAGGCTCAGCCAGGAGGAGTGGGATTTTCTAACAACTGCCCGAGCGCCTCCGAAGGAGACTAACAACTCAAGAGCAATTGCTTCGCGAATGAATCTACTACCGGATGTCATACAGTATAGCAGCGTATACTTTACCAATAATATACAATACAGTACAGCCTGAACGTGTCCATAACAATGTATGGCGCGCGATATTGTTGTGCTATGGGCTATATGCTATTATATTATAGCGTAGTCTGAAAGCAGCTTTATACTAGACTAACTTTTGCTCGCGACTCCGCCCGCGTGGAATAGTTACTTTGGCATAACCCTAAATTTTACCCCCCACGTCATTTACATAGAAAGTGAAAATATTTTCGAATTACTATAGAATGTTAAGGAGCCATTTAAACCCCTATTTTGAAACATTCTTTATTGGTGCTCCACTACTATTGGTCTTATCGTGATGTTAGATAGCCTATAGTCTTCCTCGATAAAAGGGCTATCTAACACTGAACGAATTTTTCAAATCGGACCAGTAGTTCCTGAGATTAGCGCGTTCAAACAAACAAACTCTTCCGCTTTATAATATTAGTATAGATTCGCAGAGCGCGTAGGTGAGCTCAATGGGCTTTAACCTGACGACGTAGCTAACACTGGCCCTAGCAAGAACCGTACTCCGCAGAATCTACCATCGGATCGGAAACGCGACCCGCTGAGAAGATCCGGCGAGAAACTCGGCGGGCTGTGTCTGTGGGTTAATTTACGAGAATAGTGCCGCATAGGGTCTAGTGGCCGCCTGACGTCACTACCTCTGGCCATATCTCCAGTAGTACATCCACTGCCAGGGGCCATATGGAGAGACTATTCTATCCTCTTCTCCCTCAGACTACCCTCAGACACAGCCCACTGAGTTTCTCGCCGGGTCTTCTCAGTGGGTCGCGTTTCCGATCCGGTGGTAGATTCTGCGAAGCACGGCTCTTGCTAGGGTTCGTGTTAGCAACGTCGTCAGGTTTGAGCCCCGTGAGCGCGCCTATTAGTTAAGGTGACGCTGATGTAGCCTCTCAAGGCTCTCAGCTTAGGTAGGAAAAAAAGAAAAAAAAATGTTCAACAAGTATCATTTGCATTTTATAATCACAAACAATTACAAGTAAAATTTAGATGATCAAAAAAGCAGAACGATAAAAAATATCAAATTTCATTCGTGGTACATACTAAAAAAAGCTTGCAAAAAAATTTCCAATCATTAAAAACATAATACACTCGAACATATTAACCTCTTTTTTTAACGGACGGCTAGAAAGACGAAAAATATAAACGCATCGTGAAACTTCCCCTATTACGAGAAGTCGATCGCGAGTCGATCACAAATAAACAAAAAAAAAACCGATAGTATCGTTCGATCGCAATACGTCTCCGAATGTTCACGGTTGCTCAGACGTGAAATATAAACGACATCCCTTCGGGTCGCCGAAGCAAACGGTACGGTCGCCGACGACAGCTGTACTTAATGACGTCTCGAGAAATAATCCGAAAAAGAACACACATATCGAATTTTTGTGCTGACGGTACCTACTTAAAAGGTCAAGAAACTTTGTTTTAATTGTAAATATTAAGCCTATTGGCACGAACCGTCGATAAATCGTCTCTGTTGAAGCGTATAGAGTGCGTCGGAATATCGACTATGAGCATTTTGATTATATTATGTAGGTACGCATTGTGGTGTCTTAGCGTGCTCATGTTTGTAATAAATTAATAACTTTTTTAAATAACCATTAAAAATTATTTGTGTACCGGGCGTCTTATCCTGTAGGCTACGACGACTTGAACGCAGTGCTGTTTGTATTTAATTTTTTCCCCTTATGCTAATAGTCTTAGAGGCTATTTTAGCTTCTCCGTAACGTGTGTAGATGAGCTCACGGGTCTCAAACCTGACGACGTTGCTAACATTAACTCTAGCAAGAGCAGTGCTTCGCAGAATCTACCCCCGACAATCAAGTGGAATGAATATGCATTTAATATCGTTTTTTCTTATCTTGTTTCAGGTAAAATGAAGAAGGAGGTCAAGAACAATCTAGTTTTAATGTAAAATAATATAAATAAAAAATACCCTTTCTGCTTACGTAATTGAATTTCAATCTCATTGTTTCACAGATAATTTCTTCTAGATTTACGAAGAACACTAAAAAACGGAAACAATTCCAAACAGTCGTCTCTTGCATCGTAAAATAAGTGCCGTAAAACATAATCTTACGATGTACGAGAGTGAATAGCAACGTGCTGCCATCTATGATTGAAAATTGGAACTGAACTATCAGGAAAACGGACAACAGATGGCGCTGTAATACGAAACCCGGAAGCTTCCAGATTAATGTGCAGTGACGTGCCCTTGTCATTCTTCAGGCCCTGTGTATTTACAACTACTGGACGGAGAACTGATAAGGGCACGCCGTGTACTAAGTCGTCGTGGAAGACATCAGCGCGTGGTGATATTAGAAAAAACTATTTGAAAAAGTATTATTCCTAATTTCCTACTATGCGTAGTAAGCCAGCGGCACTCAAATGTTGCGACATATTCGCCTTTTCATATTAAAAGTGTACAATTTCCAAAAATATTCGAAATTGAGTTAAAATGCGGAATCATTTGGTATCACCAGTATTTTTCTCATCAATAATGTCAAAAGAGCGTAGTTTAGTTTTACTGACTACTATTAAGAAAATTAATACATAATTTTATCTTACTTTAAAAGACAGATAAAGTAACTGGTAAAAACAAAAAAAAAATGTTGCAAATATGATTAATATTAGAAATATTACATGTTATGTATGTATATGTTATACCTTTAAAAGACTCTGCTGTAAAATTATTAAGTTTTGAAATTATACAGTTCCAATGCGAGAAGACGATATCACAGTTAAACGTGTGGCAAGATTTACTAATACGATATTTTTATCTAAGGTGCCCTGGGTCAATTGCATATTTGCAACTCTAGGGTACGTGAGGGTGAATATAAATAAGGCTATTCACTAATAAATAATAACTATACTACGGTTAATATATTAATGATGTATAAATTAATAAATGTACCTTGAATAACTTCACTCATCAAATAGATTTATTTATAATAAGTATACGTTTTTTTTTTATGATTGAGGGTTTACTGGTGACTTGGAGGCCTTTCCAGATTCACCAGGACAGGCGGGCGAGCAAAGGCTCAGCCAGGAGGGGTGGGATTTGCTAACAGCTACCCGAGCGCCTCCGAAGGAGACCTAACAACTCAAGCTGTTTCGCGAATGAATCTACTACCGGATCGGAATCGCGATCCGCTGAGCAGTTCCGGCGAGAAACTCAGTGGGCTGATGCTTAGGTTAGGTTGCACGTCGAACTCTTTACCGAGATCGACGAGTACGTTTATCATCTATATATTAATACGTGAAGCAAAAACTTTGTATCCCTTTTTACGAAAATTGCGCGGACGGAGGAGTATGAAATTTTCCACACTTATAGAGAATATAGAGAAGAAGTGCACAATGCTAATATTTTTTTAAAAGATAAATTAAATCAATAAAGAAAACATTACACACACTACATACCATGTATCTGACGCACACACGCATGCATACTATTTATTGTCAAACTTTTGTTCTTGACGTCTGTTGTCAAATTGAGAATAGATTAAATATTGTTTGTCTTTGTTAATATTTTTTATAGTGTAGTCTTGGCGAAATTTGTGATTATAGAAAGTATAAAATACAATCATAATAGTGTACAAACTTACAATTCCAATTAATTATAGTCGAATTTCGACTACTGCGGGACCACTAGTTTGTATACAAATACGTGTAGCGAATGTAGAAATATGTTAGAGCGTCACTGTGGAAAAAGTTTGAGAAACGCTGTACAAAAATAGTAGTACTGAGGCTATTGATTTTTTTTAATGCCTAAGTGGTTGGACGAGCTCACAGCCCGCCTAGTGTTACGTGGTTACTGGAGCCCATAGACATCTACAACGTAAATGCCACCGCCCATTTTAAAACTAGAGTTCTGTCTCAGTTTTACAGAACAATGACTATTTATTACCAGCACAAGCAAATTATAATTTTTGCGGATTCTTATTACATTATTACAATTATTTTTATTAGTAGTGATATTGTTTGATAACTAATAATCGGAAACACTTACAATAAAATGTTGTAAATACTCTTAAATAAATAATTATATAATCTAGTTTAGATCACATCATATATAGTTATATAATATAATAAATACATTTTGTTGACTATTATATTATAATTTAGTTTAAGGTAATTTTATTATCAGTTGTCGTTTTTCTCGGGCCTAGTTTTCAAGGCTAACTTTTGTTTTGTTTAAATTTTGAATTGACCCATGTTTTAGATTTTAATAAATATTTTTTTTGTTTTTATATTTTACTGTATGTGTAGTTTGATATTAGTATTTGATATTAGTGTAGTTATGATTCTGTGACGCTGTGTTTTTCGGTAATTAAAGGAGGGACATGCTCCAAGGACCTTTCATTGCTCCTTTAAAAATAATTGTATTGTGGATGTGTTTTGTTGAAAAAAAACTAAAAATAAAATCATTGTAAAAGTGTATGTTTTTAATGCGAAATAAATTATCCAAAAAATCTGTCTTTTGTTTTACTTAGGTACTTATTATTCCGTAACCACCACTAAGAAGCCATTCTCAATCCACAGTAATATTTCGATACTGTTTGCAACAATTATTTGGCTTAAGCGACATTTACGCAAATTTACAAGAGAGCCATTTACACTTTAAAATTTGGAAAAAAGCTTTTTGTTTATTGCCCTTGTAGGCAGACGAGCATACGGCTAACATAATGTTGATTGGTTACCGTCGCCCATGGACATCAGCAATGCCAGGGGCAGAGCCAACCGTTAACTACTCTCCGCAAGCCTCGTTTGAAGAAGGACATGTCATAGCACTCTGGAAACACCGTGGAGGGGAGCTCATTCCAAAGCCGGATGGTACGTGGCAAAAAAGACCTCTGGAAACGCACTGTGGATGACCGCAGTGGCTCCAGGTAGTATGGATGAACTCTACTCCGGTGGCGGGCGATCATCTCGAACAATTCCTCAGAGCATTGTACTTGTACTTCAAACGAGGCTTTTGGAGAGAACTCAACGGTAGACAGCGGCTTGGCTCTGCTTCTGGCATTGCTGAAGTCCATGGGCGACAGTAACCACTCACCATCAGGTGGGCCGTATGCTCGTCTGCCTACAAAGGCAATAAAAAAAAGAAGTTAGGCTGGTGTTAGCAAATTCTCACAAGTCGAGCCCGTGAGCTCGCCTAGCGGTCGGCTCTTAGCTAGAATAGTAGTCATTAAGGCTACCGGTGAAAAAAGACACCATTAGTGCCAACATCAACCTCATAAAAATCTTCTATTATTAAATTCATACATGTTCCGTTAAATGAAAAATTAAATGAGATTAAATAAAGTCTAAATAATATTTAATTAATTTTATTGGTTACTAGCTGACCCGGTAGACTTCGTAGTGCCTCAATCGATATATAAAATACCTAAACTTTTGTATAAAATAAACTTAAAGCAAACAAAAGGAATCCGTCCGACGGGGGACACATCAAAGGAAAAGATATTCCATAAACATAGCCTCAAAGTTATACGTCAATGTCAATGAATTTTGCTTGTCTATGGTTGTCATCGTGACGTGGGGTAAGTATCTACAGTCGGCATCATTGCGCCATTTCGAGAAGGCGGCACGACATGAGAACCCTCTTCTCGTGGCCGCTGGAAACTACATACCCGATCCTGTAGACCGAATGGTAAACAGTCGACGTCGCCCAAAGCACGTCATTACGGATCCTCCCGATAACGGTGCTTTTAAGCACCTCAAGCAGCGGTCACCGTCCACGTCGAACCCGTCACTTGCGACGAAGGGCTCGACGAGCGAATTAACCCACAGACACAGCCCACTGAGTTTCTCGCCGGGTCTTCTCAGTGGGTCGGTCGCGTTTCCGATCCGGTGGTAGATTCTGTGAAGCACTGCTCTTGCTAGGGTCAGTGTTAGCTACACTCCGGTTTGAGCCCCGTGAGCTCACCTACACACGCAGGGTGAAGCTGAAATAGCCTCTCAAGGCTATCAGCATAAGTAGGAAAAAAAAAGTGACGTGGGTTGAACATATCGATTATGTCAGTTGTAAGACTTTAGGCGGCAACGCAAACTTGTGTGAATTTATTTACTGAAACGCCATAATAACGGCGGTTTATGAACTGTTCATCGCCTATCTGTAGAAGTATTTTTAATACTCTGAGATGGTGCTCCTTACTTTTTTTTATTGCTCAGCTGCGTGAACGAGCTCACGGCCCGCCTGGTGTTAAGTGGTTACCGGAGCCCATAAACATCTGCAACGTACATGCCGCTACCTACTTTGAGACATGAGTCCTAAAGTCTCAGTTTTTAACAGTACAACGGCTGCCCTACCCTTCAAACCGAACGGCATTACTGCTTTACGGCAGAAATAGGCAGGGCGGTGGTACCTACCCGTACGGACTCACAAGAGGTCCTATTACGTAAACTATATTTTTTCGGGTTTGTTTTCTATTACACGATGTTATTCCTTCACCGTGGAAGTCAATCGTGAACATTTGTTGAGTACGTATTTCATTAGCAAAATTGATACCTGACTGCGGGATTAGAACACCGGTGCATCGCTACATACGAATTCACCGGACGTCTTAACCTTTAGGCCACGACGACTTCATACTTCTCCCCAACATATAGATTATAGTTCGCGACATACACAATGGTTACAGATGAAAGATTTGCAAAAGGCCTATTAGCGAACGAATTGGAATCACCGTAACATAAGCCAGACTATTGTGTAGAGGGTGAAAATGCTTACCACCGACGGAGCGGAAAACTTTTATATGTACAATTGAGGCAGACCTCATGTCTCAAGGCCTATGTCCGTGAACTTGTTCACCCGCTCAATCTATCTATCTATCTATATATATAAAAATGAATTGCTGTTCGTTAGTCACGCTAAAACTCGAGAACGGCTGGACCGATTTGGCTAATTTTGGTCTCGAATTATTTGTGGAAGTCCAGAGAAGGTTTAAAAGGTAGATAAATATGAAAATGCTCGGAATTAAATAAACATAACAATTTTTTATTTTTCCATTGATGTGTCCCCCGTCGGACGGATTCCTTTTGTTTGTTATGTAGTTTATTTTATACAAAAGCTTAAGTCTTTTATTTATTGATTGATTGAGGCACTACGAAGTCTGCCGGGTCAGCTAGTAAATAAATAAAAATGTCGATAAAAATAACAAAAATGGAAATTATACACACAAAATGAATAAATCTTTAGGTGTCATTGATTTAGCTCAAATTTCGCACATCGGACCAACACTATTCTAATTAAACACATAGGTAATTGACGAAATGAATAAAACAAACGCATTACGTTTCCATTATGAAATACTAGCGACCCGCCCTTGCTTCGCTTCGGAAACTGTAATTTATTATTGATTTCTCCACTATTTAATGGATGTTATAATGCATATAAACCTTCCTCTTCAATCACTCTATCTATTAAAAAAAACCGCATCAAAATCCGTTGCGTAGTTTTAAAGATTTAAGCATACATAGGGACAGATATACTGAGACCTCAGAACTTATATCTCAAGGTGGGTGGCGCGTTTACGCTGTAGATGTCTATGGGCTCCAGTAACCACTTAACATCAGGTGGGCTGTGAGCTCGTCCATCCAACTAAGCAATAAAAAAAAAAGGTATAGGGACAGAGAGAGCGACTTTGTTTTATACTATGTAGTGATTATCGAATATTTTGTACCTGAAAAATGCCTCTGAGGTTAAAATATCTATTTTATTGTGTGGCGTTCGTCCTAGCCGGGACCGAAGCCACTTTCATAATCAAATGTACAATTGCAAATTTATTTTAACCTAAATGTCATTGGGGGAGGTCTATCTCCAGCTATGGACTTCTGTGGGCTGATGGAATAGAATAGAAACATCATTAAAACGTCACTTGTGGAATATCTATACACGTTATATCTACCGCTAGTTCAAAATAAATAATAGTTTAAAAAACAAAAATATACGCTAAATTATAGAAAATCCAACTAAAGTACCTACCCGTGCGGACTCACAAGAGGTCCTAACACCAGTAATTACGCAAATTATAATTTTGCGGGTTTGATTTAAAATTACATAATGTTATTCCTTCACCGTGGAAGTGAATCGTGAACATTTGTTGAGAACGTATTTCATTAGAAAAATTATTGGTACCCGCCTGCGGGAATCGAACACCGGTGCATCGCTCAACACGAATGCACCGGACGTCTTATCCGTTAGGCCACGACGACTTCAAGGTTAAGCCCATGAGCTCACCTATCCGTCCGCGCGTAGCTGTAACACCCTATTAGGCTACCAGCAAATAGGCAGAGAAAAAAAAGTAGATCCTATTGTACTGTGGTCGATGTCCTTGGAACGCTTACGCGTGCCTGATGCGACTCCTTCGTAAACAATAAAAAATTCTAGAGAAAAAATACCAAACTTTTTTTTTATTATTATTTAAATCTAGACGTCTAGTGTTTGGAATTACGTTTTTTTTTTTTTTTTTGCGCTTCAAAAAAGAAAACATACTTTACTGAACTTTGATAGAACAGAAAAAGGAATAGAGCGGAAACGTTTTTTTTGTTTTTTTGTTTTTACAAATCACATTATATTTAATTTCAACAATATAATGTTATTTTACATATTAAAAGATGATTAAACAATTTACGTAAATACCTATGAAACATTGATTCTATTTTTAGATCATAGATTTCAATTAGAAATTTTACTATAACACAAATTAAGTAGTACTAGAGGTCAGCTGCGGGACATCGTCTCGGCGCTGTTCCCGCAGGAGCGGGATGGATTTATCGCTCCCGCTATGGACGCGCCGCCGGAATACGACGGTGAAGTCCCTGCTGAGGTGCCCCATATAACGGGGGCGGAGCTCCGTGTGGCCGTACGCAAAATGTGCGCGAAGGACACTGCACCCGGCCCGGACGGCGTCCATGGTCGGGTTTGGGGCTTGGCTCTTGGTGCCCTGGGGGACCGACTCTTGAGGCTTTACAACTCCTGCCTCGAGTCGGGACGGTTTCCTTCATCGTGGAGGACGGGCAGACTCGTGCTGTTGAGAAAGGAGGGGCGCCCGGCGGATACCGCCGCCGGGTACCGTCCCATCGTGTTGCTGGATGAGGTGGGCAAGCTGCTGGAACGTATTCTGGCAGCCCGCATCATCCAGCATCTGGCCGGGGTGGGACCCGATCTGTCGGCGGAACAGTATGGCTTCCGAGAGGGCCGCTCAACCGTAGACGCGATCCTTCGCGTGCGGGCCCTCTCGGAGGAGGCCGTCTCCAGGGGCGGGGTGGCCCTGGCGGTATCACTCGATATCGCCAATGCGTTCAACACCCTGCCCTGGTCCGTGATAGGGGGGGCGCTGGAAAGACANAGGCGATGCTCGACTTCTGCGAGTGCACCATCTCGCAGAAGGAGGCGGCGGGGCGCGTGAGAGACGCGCAAGCCCGCCGCCGTCGAGCGGGGGCCAGGGAGGCGGATATCGCCCAAGCCCTGGCCCTCTAAGTGTTTCGGGTCCCCTTTACACGTCGGTCTGGGGACCGGCAAAGGGGGCCTAAGAAGACGACGTGCAAGCTGCTCTGCACGCGTTTTACGCAAGAGCATCCGGGTGATGGAAGGCCGGCTATCCTCGACCCACGCTGGTTTTGATCCAGCGGGGTATTCCGTAGGATAACCCATTCTAACCGGCGCCATCTAGGCGGGCTCCGGATAGCCTGCCGACCGAGAGGGCTGGTGGTCGTGGCGCCGACGACCACCGGTCCGGCGTCCCGAGGGGGAGGGTGATGGGAGAGATGTGCTCCGCACTAAACGCTTCACTTTCCCCCCCTTGCCTTTTCATGGGTTCTGTCTCATGCGAGGTTCGGACGCGGGTTGTTGAGCGACAGGAGGTTTTAGTCAGTTCGACTCCGACATGCCCCGCCCTTCATCCCCAGGAGAGGGCGGAAGTCCGGCGATTTCCTCCTGACCAAAAAAAAAAAAAAGTACTAGAGGTCCCGCAGTAGTCGAAATTCGACTATAATTAATTGGAATTGTAAGTTTGTACACTATTATGATTGTATTTTATACTTCTATAATCACAAATTTCGCCAAGACTACACTATAAAAAATATTAACAAAGACAAACAATATAAATCTATTCTCAATTTGACCACAGACGTCAAGAACAAAAGTTTGACAATAAATAGTATTTAGTGTGTGTAATGTTTTCTTTATTGATTTAAGGTATCTTTTATGCATTATTAAAAAAATTTTTAGCATTGTGCACGTAAAAAGGGGTACAACGTTTTTGCTTCACGTATATAGATTGCACTTTCTTTTTTTTATCCTAAGCTGATAGCCTTAGAGGCTATTTCAGCGTAACCGTGGCTAGTAGGTGAGCTCACGGGGCTCAAACCTGATGACGTTGCTAACACGAACCCTAGCAACAGCCGTGCTTCGCAAAATCTACCACCGGATCGGAAACGCGACCCACTGAGAAGATCCGGCGAGAAACTCAGTGGGCTGTGTCTGAGAGTTAATTTACTCGTCGAGCCCTTCGTCGCAAGCGACGGGTTCGACGAGAAGGTGACCGGTGCTTGAAGTACCTAAAAGCACCGTTAGTGGATCGGGAGGACCCGAGATGACGTGTTTTGGGCGACGTCGACTGCTTTCCATTCTGTCCGCAGGATCGGGAATGTAGTTACCGGCGGCCACGATGAGAGGGTTCTCGTGTCGTGCCGCTTTATCGAAGTGGCGCATGGACGCCGACTGAAGATACTTACTGACGGACTCTAAGTCCAGGTCGTCATGGAGGTCGACGTTCCTGACGAACCACGGGGCTTCGACGGCTATCCTGCAAAAACGGGATTGAATAATCTGGAAGGATTTTAAGTGAGTGCGGCCCGCGTGAGCTAACACTACACTTGCATAGGTCATGACGGGGCGTATGCAAGTTTTGTAGAGTGTCACCTTATTCCTAAGGGACATTTTACTTCGCCTGCATAGTGGAGGCGGAGGTGTCGACGCGCTTAGTCGGGAGAGGAGTGTCACTATTCATCATCTCCACCCCGTCATTAAAAAGAACGGACGTCTTCACCCGTCACGTAAATAACACTAAACTTAAAAAAAAAGCTCACAACGCAAACGGGAATCTTTAACGGGAACTTTCGCGCAACACCGACATCGTTAAAAAGTTTAGCCGCCAAGACCGGCTCCACGGATTTCGTTAGCCGGCTAAATGCGTTTCCGTTGACTCGAAATACCCGAGGGCTGTACCAATTAGTGAAATCCGGCTCAGCGGTCCATTGTCGACACGACGGCGAGAGGCAGCCCTACACAATGTGTTTAAAAAAATATTATTATGTATACACGTTACGATATTAAGTATTTTAAAGAAGGAATATTCTAGACGTATCTTTTACTGGCCTGAGAGGGCACACGTCGCTAAGATTCTCTGAAAATTTTATATATAATAAAAATGTGTGTGTGTGTGTGTGCAAGTCACACACGGTAGAAGATAAAGAATAAAAAATAATCGCAGGGGTCAACCACTCCGCAGTGCAATGGAGCAGCCTCACATTGAGGAACCGTCTGCACGATCACAATATTCTTACGCCAGGTAAGTATGATTTAGCAAGAGAAATTCGAGAACGTCTATCAACTGTGAAACATATCGTCATCGTGATTCAGGAATTGTTGAATTTACGTGCAGCGACATCTGTTGATAACAAACTAAATAGAAATAAAATAAACATGGCGCGTAACGGAAGAAATCAAGATGGCGCGTAACCGAGAAACGTTAGATACGATTTTTCTCCCTACGTCGATAAAGAAGTTTCACTTAAAAAATTAAATTATTGAATTTAATATTAATATGGTTGTCACGGAACGTAGCTTTTGAGATCTTAGTCTCGCAACACGGTCTTTAAAATAAGAGACTTGTCAAAAATACGTGAAAGGAATCGGTTGTAGCTTTCTAATTCTCTACTTTTAATTTTAATATTATAAATGTACTAAATACACCGTCATACGGAAAAAAATCTCGTATTAATCATTAGCAAGTATTTTTCCTCAAGATTGGTCACAATGGTGATGAGCAAGGAAGAACGGAAACAGCCTCGTGAGGCTTATCGTGACCGGTAAAATTGATGGAATACCACACAGCAACGCTTTTGATTCTGCACCTTCCAACGCCCTTGATACTGTCAGAGATAGAAACAAGTGGACAAAAATCCTGCAAGAGACAGTGGTAGCGAAGGGCGGCCACGACCCTTAGCATTGAGCAATACTACGCAAGGAGAAGGAGGATAACCCAAAAATCTTCATTCAAGTGATAGCAAAAACTGTACAAAGATTGAAATCAGTAAAGCGAAGCGCGCGCATTTGTATTCAGTGGGAGAATACATTTTTCTTTTTTATTTTTCCCTACCAATATTGATAGCTTTGAGAAGCTATTTCAGCTTCTCCTTGACGTGTAGGTGAGCTCACGGGGCTCAAACCGGGAGTGTTGCTAACACTGGCCCTAGCAAGAGCAGTGCTTCGCAGAATCTACCACCGAATCGGAAACGCGACCCATTGAGAAGATCCGGCGAGAAACTCAGTGGGCTGTGTCTATGGGATACATTTTTGTTTATCAGAAAACAATATTGTAATGCGCTGGGGTTCGGGATCAACAAAATTTTTACCGAATTACAAGTTAGCACTGTATAGTTACAGCAAAACAGCGATAACTGTTCTAAATTAGCACTTAGAACAGTTATCGCTGTTTCGCTTCGAGTAGTTCCGATTACTAACTGACTGATACCACATCCCTAGAGCTATCGAGAATAGTCCACACATTTCGAGTATTGGGTTTCCACTATCTCACAATAGATGGCGTTGTACTTCTCGAGCGTTCTAGGTGCTACTAGACCCTTCGATATTCGTTCGACTATTCAGCGATAGATGACGTTACTCTTACGCGCGTAACAATATTAAACATTTTGATCTAGATGGGTTTTGGTCAAAAGGCAGGTTATGCGGGTATTGATCACGCTATTTATGCCGACTGTTTCTGGAGTTATACGTGAAGCTATCACCTAGACAAGAGACTCCGGTCATTATTATACTTTTTTGTATTTAATGTATCGTACTGTTTAATTGTTTTTTGGTGTACAATAAAGAATACTCTCTCTCTCTCTCTCTCTCTCTTTTAGTGAAGCACGTATCAGAGACACAACAATGCACGTATTATGGCTCATTTAAAACCAATATCGCGTTCAGCTGCGCCGCAACAATTAATACCGAATTAATAAAAGTGCAAAACTGAATATCACTCGAGGCAGTACACGAAAAGTACATTTATACACTACATAATCGTTTATACATTTATTTATTTATTTTATTGCTTAGATGGGTGTACGAGCTCACATTAACATTTCATTTATACTAGAATTAAATAAAAATAATAACTACAATCTCTGCCTAAAAATAAATAAATAATTCACGACAGAAATAGGCGGGGCGGTGGTATCTAGCCGTGCAGACTCAAGAGGTCCTAACTACCAGTAAAAATTATACTTGTCTAAGATCTTCACAGCGTGAAACGGAACGCATATCTTAATTTTTTTATATTATCTGTGCATTTTACACTCAATCGCGACTTTGGGACTTTTTGGCGGTAACGCGAGGAGTGAAGTTGTGTGATTTGTTTTATTTTGTCTATTTAGTGTTTCTTCAGGTTTAAATGTGTAATAATGGTGGTTTATTAACTGTTTAATATCTGTGAAAGTGCACAAATGTGGGAAAATGAAACAAAGCTGCTGGACGTAACTTCTCGGGTTCCTCCAAAAAGTCCACTGAAAAAATCTCAGTAAATGACCACCATTTTACTGCGATTATATTTCATCCCATATCATCTCATTTCATTAAATTTCATCCCAGTTGATTAATGTCTCAAATTAATCATCTTCATTTCATTTCACTCCATATTATCATTTTTCATAAAATTAAGAATATAAAGTAAAATAAGACATGACTTAAAGGTCTTAGTTACCAGGTCATAAAATCTCTTAAAAAAAAAAAAATTATTGGTCAGGACTTTTTGGCGGGAACGCGAGGAGTGAAGTTGTGTGATTTGTTTTATTTTGTCTATTTAGTGTTTCTTCGGGTTTAAATGTGTAATAATGGTGGTTTATTAACTGTTTAATATCTGTGAAAGTGCACAAATGTGGGAAAATGAAACAAAGCTGCTGGACGTAACTTCTCGGGTTCCTCCAAAAAGTCCACTGAAAAAATCTCAGTAAATGACCACCATTTTACTGCGATTATATTTCATCCCATATCATCTCATTTCATTAAATTTCATCCCAGTTGATTAATGTCTCAAATTAATCATCTTCATTTCACTCCATATTATAATTTTTCATAAAATTAAGAATATAAAGTAAAATAAGACATGACTTAAAGGTCTTAGTTACCAGATCATAATATCTCAAAAAAAAAAAACGCGACTTTGGCGCCTTTTCTTGTAAGTTTTTATTTTATCGAATTATTATTGTCGGACTAAAAATCTATAAAATCACTTGGTTCCACAAAATCACCTTTTTTATTATCCCGAGCGTGGGCAATATCAATAAAATCTCTGGCGATTGAAATTAGTTGATCTTGCCTTAGTAAGGTTGCAATGTATCGAGCCATTAGAGTAAGTCAGTCAGTCATACATGACTCGTCAAGGAATATAATCGCATAGAACATTGCACCAATTATAAGCAAATAAATCAGTGTTTAGCAAAAAATATTTTATTTATCTCTCAATTTTAATAGTAATAAAGTATCTAATAATAAATAAATAGTGTATTTAAATATGAACTTAATTTTTTTTTATGCCTATCTACGCTGGTAACCTCACAGGGCTCACTGGCGTTTTGCTAACCTAATTTGCTTCATATGCGAGAGAAATACGCGCAATATCCTATCCATCTGAGTGCTTAGTGGGAGTTTTTTAACGTTTTCGATAACGTAAAAGTTAACTCAAATTTGTGTGTGATTAGAACAGCGCCCCTAGCGGCAAACGTCGGCAAACCATTCAACTACATACAAATATGAGTTAACTTTTACGCTTTCGAGAACGTTAAAAAACTCGCACTAAGCACACTGACCGCTTCTTTAACTATAGCTAAAAGCAATGCTGATGTGAGATACATGCCAATGGTCAGTAAAAAAAATTAAGAGTTAAAATAAAAACAAACCTATTTCAGTCTCTTCCGCAGCAAAATTTTGTATGAAAAAAAAAACCTAGGTAAGTACGTATATTTTTTTTGTACGAAACTGATGTTAAAAGAATTCATGAAAGTATAGTGGCGCTTCATATTAAACTAGTGTTGGGAAACTATCGACAAATATTTATCATCCTACTAATATTATAAACGGCTCTAAGGGCTCTAAGGTCTCAGTATAGTTACAACGGCTGCCCCGCCCTTCAAACCGAAACGCATTACTGCTTCACGGCAGAAATAGGCAGGATGGTGGTACCTACCCGTGCGGACTTACTAGAAGTCCTACCACCAGTAAGGTATCACGGGACTATGATTTGGAGCAATTTCCGATCGCGTATAAAATTAATAAGTTGTTAACGTTCTCACTATATGTATTTCTTAATAGAATCAGTTGTTTTACTGGTGGTAGGGCGTCTTTTGAGCCCGCATGGGTAGGTACCACCACTTCACCTCTTTCTATCGTGAAGCAGTAATGCGTTTAGATTTAAACAGCCGTTGTACTGTAAAAACTGAGACCTCAGAACATTATATCTCAAGGTGCGTGGCGGCATTTAAGTTGTCGATGTCTTTAAGATGTGGTAAACACTTATCTTATTCCGGTAACCGTACTCGTCGAACTCGGCAAAAAGGTCGACGTGCAACCTAACCTAAGCATCAGCCCGTTGAGTTTCTCGCCGGATCTTTTAAGCGGGTCGCGATTCCGATCCGGTAATAGATTCTTTCGCGAAGCAGCTGCTCTTGAGTTGTTAGCTCACCTTCGGAGGCGCTCGGGCAGCTGTTAGCAAATCCCACCCCTCCTGGCTGAGCCCTTGCTCCCCCACCTGTCCTGGTGAAACTGGAAAGGCCTCCGGACCACCAGTACTACTTCAATCA
Source organism: Bombyx mandarina (assembly GCF_003987935.1). Next base: position 228,876 of record NW_021011536.1, read on the forward strand.
CAAAAAAAGAAATTTATCTTATCCACTTGCCCAACCATCGAAGTTTAAAAAAAACTTTTAGTCACAGTTTTCATTGTCGCGAACCGTAAAAAGCTTATTTATAGATTATATTACTGGCTTGCGAATACTGAAGAAAACATACTATCTATATATTAATACGTGAAGCAAAAACTTTGTATCCCTTTTTACGAAAATTGCGCGGACGGAGGAGTATGAAATTTTTCACACTTATAGAGAATACAGAGAAGAAGTGCACAATGCTAATATTTTTTTAAAATAATGCATAAAATATACATTAAATCAATAAATAAAACATTACACACACTACATACCATGTACTTGACGCACACACGCATGCATACTATTTATTGTCAAACTTTTGTTCTTGACGTCTGTTGTCAAATTGAGAATAGATTAAATATTGTATTGTCTTTGTTAATATTTTTTATAGTATAGCCTTGGTGAAATTTGTGATAATAGAAGTATAAAATACAATCATAATAGTGTACAAACTTATTATACAATTCCAATTAATTATAGTCGAATTTCGACTACTGCGGGACCTCTAGTATGACATAAATACGTGTAAATCGATAACACTGCAACTAATTATAATCGCAACCCTATTATTTCGACCTCTCCAAAGCGCGCGCTCCGACGTAACATTTTTCATCAAACACGCGTTTTCCACGTACGCCCGATCCGTGAAAGGTCTTCCAAACACTCGCGTACGTTCTGTATCGAACGAAAATAAACAAATAAAAACTAACAAAAAAAAAAAGATAAAAAAAAAATACGCTTTTTTTATTCTATATCCGTTAAAAAATTAATATTCACATTCACTACTAGCATACTTCGTCGAATGATTTTGTAAATATTAAAAGTTGAGAATCGGATATGTGCCTTTTGAAGTGCGTGTAGTCAGAAATGTTCTTTTAGTTTTTAAATACACTTTTTAAAAATATACTGTGAACTTTCCAGCAGGACACTGCATCTGGTTACAAGACACGAACTACCCAAGCCTGGCTTGAAACCAACGTTGATCTCCTAAGAGCTGAAAACTGGCCCTCATCTAGCCCAAACCTCAACCCTTTAGACTTGAAATTATGGTCAGCTTTAGAGGACATGGCCTGCTCTAAATGACACAGCGACATTGAGTCACTTAAAGAATCTTTGGAGCAAGCAGTGGCGAAATTTCCCTTGGAAGCACGCGCGTACATCCATAGATTCGTGGCCAAACATATTAAAGGCCTGTATAAAAGCCAAAGCTGGCCATTTCGAATAGAATATCTTTTTATTCTACCGTATAAAAGAAAAACTGTTATGTGTCTATAGCTTTCAATTGATATAGTTCTTAAAAATTCACCTTCATATAAAATTGTATACGAAAATTTTTTTACTCTTTAATTCAAAATAGAGTTTTTGTACCTAGCAGATTTTGGTTTGACAGCGACGATATGTACGTGTATAATAAAAATCTTACATTTTATATCCGTTATCTGGTACCTGTAACACAAGTTCTTTACGAACTTAGCACGGGACCAGTTAACGTGGCGGGATTGTTAGTAAATATTTATTTATTTTATTTGTTTATTTATTCTATACTAGCTGACCCGGCAGACTTCGTAGTGCCTCAATCGATGAATAAAAGACCTAAACTATTGTATAAAATAAACTTAAAACAAACAAAAGGTATCCGTCCGACGGGGGATACATCAAAGGGAAACCAAAATTGTTATTTTTATTTAATTCCGAGCATTTTCATATGTATCTACCTTTTAGACCTTCCCTGGACTTCCACAAATGATTCAAGACCAAAATTAGCCAAATCAGTCCAGCCGTTCTCGAGTTTTAGCGAGACTAACGAAGAGCAATTTATTTTTATATTTTATTCTATACAAGTAAACGTAGCATTTGGGCTACGTGCTTAGTACGAAAGGAAGGAGTCATTCCAGAGTATTAACAGACACCTGAGCCGCGGTCCGGTTTAGCGATACTTCTAAACCGCCGTTTAAACGAAGCTAAATCCGGGATTAGCTACATTCTGTAGCACGTCACATTATGTGGAAGACATTGGGGAAGGCCTATGTCCAGCAGTGGGCAGATAAAGGCTGATGATGATGATGATGATGATGATGATGATGATGTAGCACGTCGGGAATGTTCGCCGAGGCACGAGTCGATTTTTTCTATACGACCATGCAGAAAAAGTGCACTTCCCTGATTCGCCGGGTCCGGGTCAGCCCTAACAGCATCCTGAAGGCATTAACAGACCGTTATGACAGTCGGTTTTTTTTCCTACCTATGCTGATAGCCTTGAGAGGCTATTTCAGCTTCACCCTCACGTGTGTAGGTGAGCTCACGGGGCTCGAACCGGATAGTTGCTAACACTGACCCTAGCAAGAGCAGTGCTTCGCAGAATCTACCACCGGATCGGAAACGCGACCCACTGAGAAGATCCGGCGAGAAACTCAGTGGGCTGTGTCTATGGGTTAATTCGCTCGTCGAACCCGTCGCTTGCGACGAAGGGTCGGTGACCGGTGCTTGTGGTGCCTAAAAGCACCGTTAATGGATCAGGAGGATCCGTAATGACGTGCTTTGGGCGACGTCGACGGTTTATCATTCGGTCTACTGAGTCGGGTATGTAGTTTCCAGCGGCCACGATGAGAGGGTTCTCATGTCGTGCCGCCTTCCTAAAATGGCGCAGCGATGCCGACTGTAGATACTTACTAATTGAGTCGAGCTCCAGATCATCGTGGAGATCCGAGTTCCTCAGGAACCATGGTGCTCCGACGGCTATCCTGCAGAATCGGGATTGACTGTCGGTACTTGAACCATTGTATCATGGTTCACTTGCGGACTAAATAATAATAATAATAACAATGGTTGGTTCGAAGTAAGTATCGGTTGAATGGAATATTTGAAATGTATTCAACTGATAATTACTTTTAATAAATGTATCTTTTTTATTTGATTGGTTTTGTTCATTTTAGGTATGTTTCAATAATACTATGTACACATATGGACTTGTTGTAGTCTGAAATAAAATAAATCATTCATTTATTCATTCATTCATTACTTTACGACAGGTTTATTATTATTACAATTATTAACACCATCGTCAGACATCGTAGGGGCGAATAGGGTGATCGAGCCAAGAGAAATATTGAGTACACCAATCATGTTTGTTGTCTTAGAACAATTTAGAAATCTTCTCTTGACGTTAGCAAAGGAATGACAGTTTTTAGGACGGAGGTACCGCTCTTCATGAAGGCTGGTTGGTAAGTGTGATGGCGTCTACGCGCCTCCATCGGCTAGGCTCTATCGTAGCACGAAGTTAGCAGAGTTCCGACTATACCGCGATCGTGCTGCCATCTCTCGGGAATCGTGCTGCGTTTCGGTTAACTACCAAACTAATGACCGTCTCCGACATATAGATATATTGACAGTAAGACTTCTTGTGAGTCCGTGCGGGTAGGTACCACCACCCTGCCTATTTTTGCCGTGAAGCAGAAAGGAGTTTCGATTTGAAGGGTGGCGCAATTTACGTTGTAGATGTCTATGGGCTCCAGTAACCACTTAAAACTAGTTGGGCTGTCAGCTCGTCCACCCATCTAAGCAATAAAAAAATAAGCACACCAACAAACAAAGAACAAACAAAAAAATGATTGTCCAATGTGGGAATCGAACCCGCGACCCACGGCGCATTAGACAGGGCCGCTAACTGCACTACTAAGACAGTCCAATTAACCACAGATTAAATGTTTTCGATGCAACCCGTCGCCGAGTGACGAGACCGTATCGTGTAAGATGGACAAAGTTGCGGGAAATTTTCGCTAAGGCTGTATTTTATTTACACCATTAATTAGACGGACAATGACCGACGGCTCGGGTGTACAATCGTTAAATACTGCGCGAATTCGTCACGTGTCAATCTGCAATCCAGGAATATAGCTGACACGGCAACTTAAACAAAACCTTAAAATAAACAAAGCAAAACCGAATGTTCCTTACGCGCACTAAGCAAGTTTTTGAACTGATTTGAATTAAACACAGATAATCTATATATTAATACGTGAACAAAAACTTTGTATCCCTTTTTACGAAAATTGCGCCGACGGAGGAGTATGAAATTTTTCACACTTATAGAGAATATAGAGAAGAAGTGCACAATGCTAAATTTTTTTTTAAATAATGCATTAAAGATACATTAAATCAATAAAAAAAACATTACACACACTAAATACCATGTATTTGACGCACACACGCATACATACTATTTATTGTCAAACTTTTGTTCTTGACGTCTGTTGTCAAATTGAGAATAGATTAAATATTGTTTGTCTTTATTAATATTTCTTATAGTGTAGTCTTGGCGAAATTTTGGATTATAGAAGTATAAAATACAATCATAATAGTGTACAAACTTACAATTCCAATTAATTATAGTCGAATTTCGACTATTACGGCAAATTGATAAAATTTTATCAATTTGTGGTTTCCGAAAATTTAAAAAATCCTTTATTAATAATAAAATATAGGATAGGTAATATGTTACTGACATCTACAGGAGCAATGAGAAACTAATCGAAGCGAAGCCATCTAGTGGCCGACGCCCGTAAACATTTTTGTTGAGTGCTTGAGTTGCTTATCTATAACTATTTTATGTGTATTATCTATGTTATTGACGAATAACTATGAATATAATATAAATTAATAATAATAAAAAAATCTTACATGGTCTTTATTGTATGTTTTTTTTTATTGCTTACATGGGCGGACAAGCTCACAGCCCACCTGGTGTTAAGCGGTTACTGGAGCCCTTAGACATCTACAACGTAAATACGCCACCCACCTTGACATATAAGTTAAAGTCTCAAGTATAATTACAACGGCTGCCCCACCCTTCAAACCGAAACGCATTACTGCTTCACGACAGAAATAGGTAGGGTGGTGGTACCTACCCGTGCGGACTCACAAGAGGTCTTACTGTCAATATATCTATATGTCGGAGACGTCATTAGTTTGGTAGCTAAACGAAACATAGCACTAGACTAACGAACAGCAATTCATTTTTATAAACATAGATGTAATTCCTTCACCGTGGAAGTCAATCATGAACATTTGTTGAGTACGCATTTCATTACAAAAATTAGTACCCGCCTGGGGGATTCGAACACCGTTGCATTGCTCAACACGAATGCACCGGACGTCTTATCCTTTAGGCCACGACGACTTCAAAACGACTTGTTTGTTAGTTTGTTAATTAATGCCCATTCGGAAATACTTATTTAGCCGTACTCAAACCGGTAAACTCTTATGGCAAATTTTTTTTTTATTAAAAATGGCCGGCGCTTTGACGTGAAAAATACTCATTTAGCACGTTCTCGATGCAAAGTCACGATGCTCACACAGGCACACTGACGCGCGCCGTTATAACATACACATGCTACTCACAACACGTGTAGCACACAAAGTAAAAACTCCTTCTTCGCGCTTCCATCACTCCTCCACCACTAATCACTGGTGGATCGCTCGCCCTTCCGTCCTGATGGTAAACTAGACCAGGCAATTAGAACCTCAACGACCTATTTCCCGAATTCATTCGTAAGTATACTAATCTATATATTAATACGTGAAGCAAAAACTTTGTATCCCTTTTTACGAAAATTGCGCGGACGGAGGAGTATGAAATTTTCCACACTTATAGAGAATATAGAGAAGAAGTGCACAATGCTAATATTTTTTTAAAATAATGCTCAAAAGATACATTAAATCAATAAAGAAAACATTACGCACACTACATACCATGTATTTGACGCACACGCGCATGCATACTATTTATTGTCAAACTTTTGTTCTTGACGTCTGTTGTCAAATTGAGAATAGATTAAATATTGTTTGTCTTTGTTAATATTTTTTATAGTGTAGTCTTGGCGAAATTTGTTATTATAGAAGTATAAAATACAATCATAATTTAATTATAGTCGAATTTCGACTACTACGGGAGCTCTAGTATTTATAACGATGGGACAAAGCGAAAATGACGTAACTTACATTTTGAGCTAAATCACTTTTTTACCATTTTATCCTCTAGCAATTTAAATACCTAGTCCAACCATAAGTTCTGTTACAAATTAAAATGCATTATTTTAAATGAAGTGATGTAATATTGGTAAAATTTTTACTTTTTATTTTTTTATTGCTTAGATGTGTGGACGAGCTCACAACCCACCTGGTGTTAAGTGGTTACTAGAGCCCATAGACATCTACAACGTAAATGCGCCACACACCTCGAGATATAGTTCTAAGGTCTCAGTATTGTCACAACGGCTGCCCCACCCTTCAAACCGAAACGCATTACTGCTTCACGGCAGAAATAGGCGGGGCGGTGGTACCTACCCGTGCGGACTCACAAGAGGTCCTACCATCACTACTTACATATTTATTAAAGTCTCAATAAAAAATAAAAACATCTTCTATTCGAAGGATTGCGACACTGAAGTGGCAGTGGGCAGGACACATTGCTCGCGGAACAGATGGCCGTTGGGGCCAGAAGGTTCTTGAGTGGCGACCGCGTACTGGAAGACGTAGCGTGGGTAGGCCTCCCACAAGGTGGGCCGACGACCTATTGAGGCTCGCGGGGATCCGCTGGATGCAGTCAGCGCAGGACCGGTCTTTGTGGCGAGGCTTGGGGGAGGCCTATGTCCAGCAGTGGACGTCCATGGTCTGATAGAGAGAGAGAGAGATTCGAAATGTCCACCTTTGGCTTTTATACAGGCCTTTAATCTGTTTGGCCACGAATCTATGGATTTACGCGCGTGTTTCCAAGGGAAATTTCGCCACTTCTTCTTTTACTCCACCTTATCCCACTAGGTGGGGTCGGCACAGCGAATTTTTCTCTCCTATTCTCTTCTATCAGCCGTCATCTCAACACTCACTCCTCTCTCTCTCATATCGTTATTCACACACTCCATCCATGTCTTCTTCGGTCGACCTCTTCCCCCTCTACCTTGCACTGCATAATTAAAGAAAAATATTAGCATTCTGCATTCCTTCCCTATAAGTGTTGGAAATTTCATACTCCTCCCTTCGCGTGATTTTCGTAAAAAGGGATACAAAGTATTTGCTTCACGTATTAATATATAGATAATGAATATAATGATGAAACAGGCAAAGAAAAGCGTGTATTTGTAATTGGGAAGTTGCAATATTGTTTGCGTCAAATTCGTAGTCAGTAACGCGCGGATCATGAGTGCATTACAAGTACGCTACGGGCCAACTATAAATGTGGACATGTTGTAAAGTATCCTGAATTAAAGCAAAAGTTTCACGGCATGTCAACAAACCGTGGGTTTTTTTGCTTAGACGGGTGGACGAGCTCAAGGCTCACCTGGTGTTAAGTGGTTACCGGAGCCCAGAGACATATTTTTTTTATTTTTATTGCCCTTGCAGGCAGACGAGCACACGGCCCACTTGATGGTGAGTGGTTACCGTCGCCCATGGATTTTAGCAATTCCAGGGACAGAGCCAAGCCGCTGCCTACCGCTTAATACTCTCCACAAGCCTCGTTTGAAGGAGGACATGTCATAGCGCTCGGGAAACACCGTGGAAGAACATCTTATAAAGCACCGCTTTATAAAGCACATCTACAACGTAAATACCGCCACCCACCTTGTGATATAAGTTCTAAGGTCTCAGTATAGTTACAACGGCTGCCCCACCCTTCAAACCGAAACGCTTTACTGCTTCACGGCAGAGATAGGCGGGGTGGTGGTACTTACGCGTGCGTACTCACAAGACGTCCTACCACCAGTAAAATAAATAAAAGATTAAATAGATTAATTTTATTTATTTTGCTAACTTCGTACTTTAGATAAGTTTGTAATGGTTTTGTTTTAAAATACAAAAAAAAATGTGTGGTGTCGTGGGACACCGGATAGGAACCAAGTTCCTTATTATAAAAATATTAATTTTAAGTTCTATTCGAGGCATAAAGAAAATAACCCACGGTCATTCGGTAACGTGCGAACTTATTGTGGTACACTTCATTCACGGTTGTTTGCATAAGAGTTAGTGTATTGCGCAAACGAACGCTCTGAGATCTTGGTCAATTAATGATAAAAAAATATGTTATTTTTTGTACGTTATTACAAAGTTAAGTCGTACACTGTGTGCATAACTAATAAAAATCTTACGTTACGGACGTTTTTTAGGGTACCCCTCCCCATCGTCCCTTAAGGACCTTCGTTCCAAAAAACGTTGCTGAATCTAATGAAAACGTATTTTTAATATATTTGCAGTAATTTTGGAAAAAGTCTGAAATTCAAACATTGTCAGCAGCAGTGTTAGTCTCTTACAAATCCAGACTTATTGCGAACTGACTGCCAAGTAGCAAGAATCGTTCGTCGGTACTTATTACATGTCTACAGAGCTGATACGTACCAAAATGGATGTTTCAAACGAGCATTAAAAACACGGTGATTTATTTTCGCACTCATTTTATATGTTTTAGAAGAATATTAAAATCCGATATGAAAAAAAAATTAATCTTCTTTAAAGCCTTCGTCAAACAGAACGCGTAATTAGCGCGCCTCAGAGCGCTAAACGGACGCCGCGCTATGACGCCGAGATGTGTTGTACTATTATGGCAACATACCGTCAAACAGAGGCCCAGCGCTATAAGTACGCAGCGCTATGTCGCGGCGTTAGGACGCTTTGACGTCAGGCGTTGTAATTTTTTCCAAATTTTAATTGTATTAAAATACTAGATAATGCCCGAAAAAATGATATAAATAATTAGAAAATACCCATGCTTATACAATGCCACATCTGAATCACTCGATTTCTTAATACTTTTAAATTTTCACACTGCTATCGAAAGGCACTATGATTTGGCGAATGCGTTGTGTCAAGGAGCGTTAGACTCATCTAGTCAATTGGTGTGACATGAAAAGAGCGCGACGTTAAGTACGCAGTGCTAAGTACGCGTTCTGTTTGACGAAGGCTTAAGACTTTATTCTGTCCGTATAATAAAAAATTTTTTTTCCAGAAAACATTGACACATCGTTTTTGAAGCTATAAAGAGAATAGTTTAAAATTCGAGTCACAATTACGTCGTTATTGGTGCCCATGGACATCATAACGTTATCACCTTAATAAGCGAGATTGTTTTCTAGAATATTTTGTGTTACAACTAAGTCGGGTTACGCCACTGACTATATTTTTCTACAATTTCATATTATTTTTTCAATTTCGTCTATTACAGAGATTATGTTTTTTTTTTTATAGCTTAGATGGGTGGACGAGCTCACAGCCTACCTGATGTTAAGTGGTTACTGAAGCCCATGGACATCTGCAATGTAAATGCGCCACCCACCTTGAGATATAAGTTCTAAGATCTCAATATAGTTACAACGGCTGCCCCACCCTTCAAACCGAAACGCATTACTGCTTCACGGCAGAAATAGGTAGGGCGGTGGTACCTACCCGCGCGGACTCACAAGCGGTCCTACCACCAGTAAATACCAGTATGTACCATTAAATAGTCTTTTTTTCCTAACTATTCGCTAGTAGCGTAAGGGGCTACTGTGCTCACGGGCTCAACCTGAGAGAAATTGTTAACACTAAGCCTAGCAAGATCAGTGCTCCGCAGAATCTACATTCGGAGCGGAATCGCGACCCACTGAGAAGATCCGGCGAGAAACTCAGTGAGCTCAGTGTGCTTAGTGCGAGTATTTTAACGTTCTCGATAGCGTAAAAGTTAACTCAAATCTGTATGCAGTTGGAACAGCGCCCCTAGCGGCAAACGCAGGCAAACTTTCAACTCCATACAAATTTAAGTTAGCTTTTGTAAGTCCGCACGGGTGGTAGGTACCACCACCCCGCCTATTTCTGTCGTGAAGCAGTAAAGCGTTTCGGTTTGAAGGGCGGGGCAGCCGTTGTAACTATACTGAGACCTTAGAACTTATATCTCAAGGTGGGTGGCGCATTTACGTTGTAGATGTCTATGGGCTCCAGTAACCACTTAACACCCGGTGGGCTGTGACCTCGTGCACCCATCTAAGCAATAAAAAAAAGATAAGGTGCTCTGTCTATTTTTCGATGAAGTCTACACGATTTTTTTTTGTGTGAAGTTGCTTGTATCACCTCCATACATTACACAGCCCAGTAATAATTTAGGATTAAAACATGCAGATTTAGATGTGCGTTTTCTTTCATTCGTCTCTCGTTCTGTTCAGTTGTCGAGTACAAAAGCTACTTTTATTACAGCTGAGCTTTCAACCGAACTTGCATTTCCATACGAATAAGTTTCTCTTACTGCAATATTGAATCGTAAGTGTAGGTACCTATCCGAAAAGGATTGTTGCTAACGAAAATTTCAAATAGATGTCTGAAGAATCCTCGTATAGACAGACACGTCCTTACGGATCCATCAGATCCAATTACCCTTGCATTAGACACCTTCAGCTCTAATAATAATAATATAACTCTTTATTTAACACCACATGTACAGAGTAAGTATATAAAACAAATAATAGACGAAGATATAAATTGGCGGCCTTATCGCTGAAAGCGACCTCTTCCAGGCAAACTTTCAGGGAGAGGAATAAGCAAACTAGCATCGACGGTGCTATATCTTAATAAACTTATATACACATACTGTCAAAAATAAATAAATATAAAATACACTCGCGAGCAAAAGTTTGGAATCACTTACTTGAAATTGATTCCGCGCGATCTTGTGTACTAAATATTTTTTTGATAATCATAAAAATGAGATCATTTTAAAGGTTGAACTCTTAACTTTAAACTGATACCAAATTCATTCAAATCGAGCCAGTAGTTAAGGAGCTATTCCGGATTAAGTGAAGGAGGTAGGANAAAGAAAAATGGAGCAAAATAACTACACATTGGTACCCAAGGGAAGGCAAGAGGAAAAGAGGCAGGCAACAAAAAAGATGGGACGATGATATCAGGCAGGTTGCGGGCATAACATGGAGTAGAGTAGCCAGAGAGAGATCAGAATGGAGTAGGTTAGAGGAGGCCTTTGCCAACTGGCAAACGGACTTACAGAGAGTAAACAAGCACCAGATACACCAATTTTAATTTTCTAAAATACATATTTATACATATATCAGTATACATATATGCAGTAATATAAGAAACTTAATTGTATATCTGTTTTCCGAATAAAGGGCTCTATAAAAAAATACATACAATATAAGATAGACTTACATACGATTAAATACTAAAAATATGAAAGTAAATACAAAATAAGTAACAACTTATACAGTTATATCGTAGGAGCCATATTATTGTGCAAGGTAGTGCGAGGTCTCTACCACTAGGAGTAGGGATCCCGGTAACCGTACTCGTCGAACTCGACAAAGAGGTCGACGTGCAACCTAACCTAAACATCAGTCCGCTGAGCTTCTCGTCGGATCTTCTCAGCGGGTCGCGATTTCGATCCGGTGGTAGATTCATTCGCGAAACAGCTGCTCTGGAATTGTTAGGTCTCCTTCGGAGGCGCTCGGGCAGCTGTTAGTAAATCCCACACCTTCCGGCTGAGCCTTTGCTCGCGCACCTGTCCTGGTAAAACTGCAAATGCCTCCGGGCCACCAGTAACTTATCAAACATAAAAAAAGTATAGATAGAACAGGTCGGTTTCACGATATTTTTTTTGTAAGCCTTTATTGCTGATACTAAACAATGAAACAATTATAAGGTTTCACGATTTAGGTTCCATTAAAACGCTATCCAAACACTTTTGGCCTTTTTTTTGTTTGTGTACAAATTTTAGCACTCGGCGTTTTGTTTCTGATTTTTAATAAATTTGCATTTAATTTAGATTAGCAGCTTACTGGTATATAAATTATTAAACCAAATAAAAATGCACGCCATCTATGACAACTTTTGAATACTTAATGTACATTCTGAATTAGTTTTACTACTCGACGCTAGATGACGTATAAAATTGGTTTTCTCTAAAAATTCTCTTTTAATAGTATCTTTCAAAAAACATGTAATTGCAATATAAGTCCTCTTTAGTTTTATGAAAGAAAATGGACAATAGGTTAATGAAATAAAACAAATTATAAAATACAACAACAATGTAATTATTTGGTACGTTTTGTTCAAAAATTTACAAACTTTTAAAAAATATAATCCAAAAATACATGCAAAATATAAGTTATTATTACACATTATGTACAATATAGAACTTTTCAAGTGGCCTCGGGTTTGATGTAAATTCAGATCGAAAAATTGCATTAATAAATAGAGGTTTTTATCACAATATTACTTGAATAACGAAAAAATTTTTTACAAGTTTCTACTCTGGCCACTAGATGGCGTTTAAATAAATTTTGAGCAAACATTTAAAGATCTAATAATCTCATTTGTGAATAATTTAATAAACATGCAACTTTTAAGACAACAAAACAATAATTACTATGCATATTCTTTGCCAGTAACAGTTGGTGTAGCTCTGTTAAACAAATAAAATGTTACCAAAATAGGACTTTATAAGTCAATTATGAATTCAATACTTTCAAAATATTAACAAAATCATAAATAATAAAACTAACAACTATCTGTGTTACTTTATAAACTATAATTATATCTACAACATAAATAATAGGAAATTTGTAACTTAAATGTCGTATCGCGATTTATTTATGTACAAGTTGAGCGGAAGAAGGTCTTTATAATTTCTAAGATCGGTTGTTTTACTTTTAACAAATCAATTATTTTAATTCGTTTTTTTCAACAACTTTATATCATGCCAACATATTTTATATACATTTTCACAGTGGTGAATATTCACGCGTGTACAAGTAATTATTGTTTTATTGCCTTAAAGTGTATTGATTATATTATTGTAACAGTTTCACAGCCATAGTTCAGTTTAGCATAGCCTTAGTTCGTTTGGCGTTGCATCCATTGGCGGCCATTTGCACGCATTTCTGAAACAAACCACGCGCTGTCATTAATGTCAGTGCCCTGTTTTTTTGTTTTTGTTTTATTGCTTAAACTTATATGTTGTTAATGTTAAGGCATTTAATTATGGTATAACTAAACACAGAAAATAAAAAAAAAAAACATAAATCATACAAATCTTTGTTTGTTATAGACAAATTGATTAAATTTTATCAATTTGTGGTTTCTGATAATTTACAAAATCCTTCATTAAAAATAAAATATATGTAATATGTTACTGCCATCTACAGGAGCAATGAGAAACTGATCGAAGCGAAGCCATCTAGTGGCCGACGCCCATAAACATTTTTTGCTCTTTTTTTTTCCATGTAGACAGACGAGCATACGGCCCACCTGATGGTGAGTGGTTACCGTCGCCCATGGACTTCAGCAATGCCAGGGGCAGAGCCAAGCCGTTGCCTACCGCTTAATACTCTCCGCAAGCCTCGTTTGAAGAAGAACATGTCATAGCGCTCGGGGAGCACCGTGGAGGGGAGCTCATTCCAAAGCCGGATGGTACGTAACAAAAAAGACCTCTGGAAACGCACTGTCGATGAACGCAGCGATTCCAGATGATATGGATGAACTCTGCTCCGATGGTGGGGGGTGCGATGATAAAAAGCAGATGAGGGGATCATCTCAAACAATTCCTCAGAGCACACCAGGGTACCACCATACTTACACGCGCGCCATACTTACATCAGTCACGGGGTCAAACTCGTGGTCCGTCTCGCAGAGCAGCGGCACCGCTACGCCGTTGGTGCAAAAGAAAAACTCATTGCAGCGACTGGGACTCGGCAAGTTCCCCGAAAATCCGGGGGGACAGGTCGGCATCGGCGCTGACCCCCCGATGGGGACCACTGCAGCCGACCCTGTCTCAGAAGGCGGGTCGGACGCGTGGGCTCTGGCGGTCGGTCCCAAGCTGCAGCCTCCCACAGACACGGGTACGCAAGTCTGGATGTGAAAACGAACGAATGTGTGACTTCGCTTCAGTAACTAAGATAGCCCTATATTATTAGTAATTTTTTTATTGCTTAGAGGGGTGGACCTGGTGTTAAGTGATTACTGGAGCCCATAGACATCTACGACGTAAATGCGCCACCCACTATGAGATATAAGTTCTAAGGTCTCATGTATAGTTACAACGGCTGCCCCACCCTTCAAACCGAAACGCATTACTGCTTCACGGCAGAAATAGGCAGGGCGGTGGTACCTACCCGTGCGGACTCACAAGAGGTCCTACCACCAGTAATAAAGACGGTCCCCCAAATCAAAATAGGCGCCATACCTTAAGATACCTTAGACCTTAGTTTTGGTTCTATTCTGGTACTGTCTTTGGCCATGTCTTTGATTGTTGATCAAATTGTAAAGCTTTTAAGAATCTAAATAGTCTCGTGTCGATAATTAGAAGTGTTCGTAATTATTTTAGAAAACGACATAGGCGTGGTGGCAGAAATGGCCAAGACGCCGGTACCTGGCCGCGCTGGTCTACAATACGTCTTGGCCCTAGCATTATCCAGTGGCTAATGGAGTGCTTGGAGACTTACATCGAGTCCAGGGCTGTACTCGTATCCCTGGCCGCAGTACAGCGGGATGGCGATGCCGAGGGTGCACATGTAGAACTTGTTGCAGTCCTCAGCACTGGCCACGTTCCCTATGAACCCAGGCGGACAGATGGCCGGCGTCGTGGTCTCCTCGCGCTGTGTGGTCCAAGTCGCCTCTGTTCCTTCCGAGGTGGTCACTTGAGAGACAGTGGTCGATTCTGGACTCTGTTCGGTTGTTTTAGCGTCGACAGTCGTTTGTGCGGTGTCTGAAGTTGTGAGGTCGGGCAGTTTGGTTGTAGTTGGTCCTAACGTGCAACCGCCCTCGGCTATTCGGACGCAGGTCTGTTAGACAAAGGCTCATATTATTAACGTCCTAACTTATCCGTTTGATAAATAATAAAGCTTCAGTATGATGGCGCTGAAATTCGGCTATAAATCTGTCCGTGGAAAAAATATAATGAGGGACGCCCCCAGGTCAAGTGGGGCGATGTCTTTGCGAGGGGTGGCGGTCAAAAAATGATGGAGAGAACCAAAAACCGGCTTCAGTGGCGCAAATTTGGAGAGATCGTATTCAAATTGAAACAATTATGGATGATAGTGAAATTGCGAACACTTGCAATAACCGGTCGTTGTTCATTGGCTTTTGTTTGATTAAATTTAACTTATTATCGGGGAGGGTAGTCCTCCCAACATGGAAATTGTCGCCCACAGTATGAGATTTTTCTTCTAAGTCTACGGTGGATAGATGAGCATTGATGAGGAGTGATTACCGTATCGGCCATGGAAGTCAATGACGCCAGGGACACAGCTAAATGGCTGCCTGCCGTTGAGACCATAATCTTATTATTTTATAGTAACGTGTCTACTGCTATTCAATCTAGGACGCAGGATTGCTTTGTGGATATATTAGTAGGTCTGGAGTAGCTTTTAGTACGGACTAACGATAGAGAAGCTATGATTACTAAAAAGCTTGAGGCAGAAAAGCGCTTGTGCGTTGCATATTTGAGTGGTTAAATTGTCATCGGAGCTCACAGACGTCAATAACCTAAATGCCGCCGTCCACCTTGAGACATGAGTTCTAAGTCTCGGTTTTAACAGTACAACGGCTACTCCGTCCTTCAAACCGAAACGCATTACGTCACGGCAGAAATAGGCAGGATGGTGGTACCTACCCGCGCGGACTCACAAGAGGTCCTACCAACAGTAAAAAATGTGTCCGTAGAAGCTCATAACACGTTCCCGGCGGACGGAAGAGAGCCTTTTTCGGATATTTAGCTCCCTTAGAATGGAATAATAGAATACGTCTTGGCCCTAGCATTATCCAGGGGCTAATGGAGTGCTTGGAGACTTACATCGAGTCCAGGGCTAAACTCGTATCCCTGGCTGCAGTACAGCGGGATGGCGATGCCGAGGGTGCACATGTAGAACTTGTTGCAGTCCTCAATACTGGCCACGTTCCCTATGAACCCTGGCGGACAGATGGCCGGCGTCGTGGTCTCCTCGCGCTGTGTGGTCCCAGTCGCCTCTGCCCCTTCCGAGGTAGTGGCATGTGTTGTTTCGGAAGTGACGGCTTCACCAGAAGTTGTTGTTTCAGAAGTAGCTCCCGTATTTGTTGTTGTGTGTCCGGTTTGACTTGGCCTTGATTCTTCATCATTAGCTTGAGTGGTCGCTTTAGAGACAGTGGTCGATTCTGGACTTTGTTCAGTTGTTTTAGTGTCGACAGTCGTTTGTGCGGTGTCTGGAGTTGTCAGGTCGGGGAGTTTGGTTGTAGTTGGTCCTAACGTGCAGCCGCCCTCGGTTATTCGGACGCAGTTCTGTTGAGGGGAAGCATAAATTTATTTACATCATGACCATTTGAGGTGCATGATAGGATTATAGATGAGTGAACCAATTTGGACATTTTAATTTATTTATATCAGGAGTTGGACCTTTTAAAAGTCGCGGAGACCTGTTAGATGAGGGCTGTATAGGACCGACCACTATGGCAAGCCTTTGAGGAGTTGTATGTCCAGTAGAGGACGTTTTTTTTATGTTTTATTGCTTATATGGGTGGATGATCTCACAGCCCACCTGGTCTTAAGTAGTTACTGGAGCCCATATACATCTACAACGTAAATGCGCCACCCATCTTGAGATATAAGTTCTAAGGTCTCAATATAGTTACAACTGCTGCCCCGCCCCTCAAACCCCGAAACGGCAGCACTGCTTCACGGCAGAAATAGACGAGGTGGTGGTACCAACCCGTGCGGGCTCACAAGAGGTTCTACCACCAGTAAGCGTTCGAAGATACTTAGAGGTACGGATACATGACGCGGCAATAAAAGCGTGTTGAAAGACTCTGTCTACCACAAGCACCGGTCACCGTCCTCGTCGAACCCGTCGCTTGCAACGAAGGGCTCGACGAGCGAATTAACCCATAGACACACACAGCCCACTGAGTTTCTCGCCGGATCAACTCAGTGGGTCGCGTTTCCGATCCGGTGGTAGATTCTGCGAAGCACTGCTCTTGCTAGGGCCAGTGTTAGCAACACTCCGGTTTGAGCCCCGAGATCTCACGTCAAGGCGAAGCTGATCTATATCTCCACCTATTATATTATTATATATAAAACTCACGTCTGAAGCTGGGTCGAACTCGTATCCCTCACTACAGTACAGCCGGATGGCGATCCCGCTGGTGCACATATAGAAGGCGTCGCACCGGTCCGGAGCGGGCACATTGCCCACCCAGCCCGGGGGACAGATCGAGCGTGGGGTTGTCTCGAAGTTTCCAGAAGTCGTGCTCGTTACTTCTGAAGTCGCAGTTTCAGTTGGCTGTGTGCCTGCTTCTGTAGTTTCAATGTCAGTGGTTGCTTCATCAGAAGAGTCTCTGGTCGGTCTGTTGCCGTCAGAAGTTGTTGCTTCATAAATTCCTGTACTACCAGACGTTACTGGTTCGGTAGTGACCGCGGAATCGGTAGTTGAGTCGGCTGCTTCTGTAGTAGAATCAGCTGGGTCTGATGTTGGAGTCGTAGCAGCGGCTTCTACGGTAGTGGTAGAGATACTATCAGGAATTGTTATTTCTTCTGAAGGACTTGCAGTTGTATCTGATTGCACAGTGGTTGTGATTGGTCCTAAAGTACAGCCACCTTCGGCTATCTTCACGCACGACTGCGAACAATAACATTAAAATAGTAAAGATATAATATTTCCTTTAGTTTTTACACATTGTTTTCTGTATAATACACTGTCGATTGCACCTATAAGTAATTGAGGTGACATCTGCTATGAACTTTTGTCAGTTTGTCAATGTTTTGTATTGTTGATCACTTTGTTGGTGCAACATAATAAATAAATCTAATATATAAAATTCTCGTGTCACGGTGTGCGTGATTGAGCTTCTCCGAAACGGCTCAACCGATTTTCGTGAATCTTAACGTGCATATCGGCCAGGGTGGAGAAACGAGAAAAAAAAAATTTAGGCGTGGACCACCCTTCATATTTAACATTAAGGGTGGTCCACGCCTAAATTTATTTTTTAGACAATTTTTTTTGTTTTTATTTTTTTATAATACAGCATACAAAAATACATACAACCCTAAATTTTCACCCTTCTACGATCAACCCTTATTTTTTATTTGTTAATTAAAAACTTAAATTTTTTTTGCAAGAATTTTGTTTTTATTTTGTCATGACTTAGAATTAAAAAAATCATATTACTCTGAATTTTTCACCCCCCTACGATCAACCCCTATTTTTTATTTGTTAATTATAAACTTTTTTTTTTTTTAAATTGCAAAGTTGTTCTTCCTTTGATGTGTCCCCCGTCGGACGGATTCCTTTTGTTTGTTTTAAATTTATTTTATACAAAAGTTTAGGTCTTTTGTTTTTCGATTGAGGCACTACGATGTCTGCCGGGTCAGCTAGTAAATAAATAAATATTAAGGGTTTATGTAACACTTACATCAGAAGGAGGGTCGTATTCGAACCCTGAGCTGCAGAACAGTGGTAATGCGATTCCATTCACGCACATGATGAACCCATCGCACCGATCCGGATGCGGCAGATTCCCAAGCCAGTTGGGCGGACACAACGACGGCGTGGTGGTCTCAACCCTAACTGTTGTAGTTGTGACAGCTTCAGTAGTTGATGTCCCATCACTAATTGAATCTATAGTCGTAGCAGCTACTTCTGTAGTTGCAGACGAATCCGTTGTATCAGAACCCGTAGTTTCTGTTGTGAAACTAGCCGAAGTGGTAGGTTCGAAAATCGTGGCACCGGTAGCTTCTGTTGTGATACCATCGGAAGTTGTACCATCGTTATGGGTGGTATCTGTACCAGCTTCAGTGGTTGAGCCGTCATCATCAATATTAGTGGTGCCTGTTATAGTTTCAGTGGTGATATCATGAGAAGGGGACTCCGTGGTCGGACTGGTGATATCTGAAGTTGTCTGTGTGTCCGCGGTTGTGTGTTGGGACGTCGTGTCTGTGGCAGGTGTTGTGCTCTGTCCTAGAGTACATCCTCCTTCGGATATTTTCGCGCAGGTCTGGTAAAAAGAATTTAAGATAAAAGTGTCGATCTTAAGAACAGTTCTTATATGTTCCATACACTATATCCTATGATCGGGATGAATGGCTATATGGCTTAAGGCACATTTCGCTTCATACAAGACATTTATCTTTGGTAATTAAAGATGCGTTTTATTTGGTATCAGCAAACAAAAGTTCGATGTTTCTAATTGAACTTCAATTGATTTTACTCCATTCAAATAGCTGAAGAAGTTTCCATTTTAGTTATGATATTTTTTGCCAAATTTTAAACTTTAATGGCTTTCCTGTAAAGTTGCAAAAATTGCGCATAAATCAAACGGCCTTCCCTCAATAGATACCTTGTTCTAGACCCCTCGAGGAGTCTCTTATTCATTTTTATCCAATATTATAAACTTTACATACATATAATATTTATAAAATAAGGTATGTTTTTTTTATTAGAATTGAATTACCTAAAACATCTTTCTATTTTGGGCTTTTTAGGGCATTTCCTGTTGAGTTTTCGATCTAATCTTAAGGCCGTCGCCATCATTCTATTTTGCTGCCAAACACCAAATCAAGTAGATCAGAAATGTGTCATCCCAAATTATGGTAGGACCTCTTGTGAGTTTGCGTGGGTAGGTACCACCGCCCTGCCTATTTCTGCCGTGAAGCAGTGATGCGTTTCGGTTTGAAGGGTGAGGCAGCCGTCGTAACTATACTTGAGACCTTAGAACTTATATCTCAAGGTGTGTGGCGCATTTACGTTGTAGATGTCTATGGGCTCCAGTAGCCACTTAACACCAGGTGGGCTGTGAGCTAGTCCACATATCTAAGTAATAAAAAAATTAACTTACCTCAGCGGCGGGGTCATATTCGAACCCTTCACTACAGAACAACTGCAAGGGGACACCGCCAGCGCACATGATGAAAGAATTGCAGAGGTCCGGATGCGGCAGGGTACCCACGAAGCCAGGCGGACAGATTGGCGGCGCTTCTGTGGCCGCAGACGCTTCAGTAGACGTAGCAGCCTCTGAAGTCCGAGAAGTGGTTTCATCGGTGGTAGGTTGCGCGGTGGTTGTGTCCGCTTCGGTTGCGGGAACCGAAGTTGTTGGTGAATTCGAAGCGTCGGTTTCTGAAGTAGTGCTGGTCGCCGCGTTTGTCGTAGTCTCAACTATCGGTCCCAACGTGCAACCACCAGGTGCTATTCTTACGCACGTCTGTAAGGACGAACATTAATTAAAATTGCTTCAAATCTAATTGAAAAGACATATTTTATCTTTGTTATTACTTAGTTGGGTGGACGAGCTCACAGCCCACCTGGTGTTAAGTAGTTACTGGAGCCCATAGACATCTACAACGTAAATGCACCCACCTTCAGATATGAGTTGTAAGTCTCAGTTTAATACAACCCTACCTGTCAAAATGCCTACGTGGCCTAAGAATGGCCTAAGTGGCCTAAAGGATAAACGTCCGGTGCATTCGTATGTAGCGATGCACCGGTGTTCGAATCCCGCAGGCGGGTACCAATTTTTCTAATGAAATACGAACTTAACATGATCACTAATGATGAAGGAATAAAATCTGTTCTGGTGGTAAGGCGTCTTGCGAGCACCCACGTGTCTGTGGGCTCCAGTAACCACTTAACACCAGACAAGCTCGTCCACCCATTTAAGCAATAAAAAAAAACCACTATTGAATTCGTACACCAGACCAGAACGAAAGCTTTTTGCGTTAGAAAAGGGCTTTGAGGATTTCAATCCAACCTATCGAAGAGTTAACAGAGATAGGTACAGTTATGACCTGGATGATCAATTACTTCGTATTGATACTCACCTCTACTTGGGTGGAGTACTCGTAGCCTTCGCTGCAGAAGAGCTGGAGGGCGGTGCCGGCCGTGCACATGTAGAAAGAGTAGCAAATAACCGGATGGGGTTTAGTTCCGAAGAAATCCGGTGGGCACAGAGCCGGTGGTTCGATTTCCATGGCAACCGTGGTTGTTGACGCTTCGGTTGTCGATGTAACTCCAGAAGTCGTCGGTTGCGACTCTGTATTCGAACCAGACTCTGTGGTCTGTGAGTCTGTTTGGCCATCGGTTATTGAAGTCGAGTCGGTGTTGGAACCGACTGTGGTAGAAGCGATGACTGTTGATTCTTGGGTTTCAGAAGTAGATGGGTAGTTTGTTGTCGGTATGGGTTCTGTTGTTTGGGTTTCTGCTGGAGGATCTGTGGTCGTCGGTGTGACAGTAGGAAGGTAAGTTGTAGGAGACGTGGCTGGTCCTAGAGTGCAACCTCCTTCAGCTATCACCACGCAAGTCTGAAAGGAAATGATAATTATTTTATACTAGCTGACCCGGCAGACTTCGTAGTGCCTCAATCGATAAATAAAAGACCTAGTTTTGTATAAAATAAATTTAAAACAAACAAAAAGAATCCGTCCGACGGAGGACACATCAAAGGAAAAACAAAATTATTATTTTTATTTAATTCCGAGCACTTTCATGTTTATCTACCTTTTAAACCTTCTCTGGACTTTCACAAATAATTCAAGACCAACATTAGCCAAATCGGTCCAGCCGTTCGCGAGTTTTAGCGAGACTAACGAACAGCAATTCATTTTTATATATATAGATGAATACCAAGCTATTAATAAAGTAAATGTAAGCGTTGAAAAATAAGTAGACTTATTCCCATCATCCTACCCATCAAGAGAGTCTCGTTCCTGGAGGAATCTAGTCTAGGAGGCTAGTCGCATTGTACTCAGTACTTACATCTAGTGCCGGATCAAATTCATGTCCTTCGCCGCAGAACAGTTGGATCGCGTTCCCAGCAGCGCACATGAAGAACGAATTGCACAGCTCCGGGTGCGGTATGTTGCCGAAGAAGTCCGGCGGGCACATGGCGGGCGGAGCAGAAGTCGTTGCAGAAGTTTCGGCTGCAGTCGCTTCTGTGGTTAAATCCGTTTCCTCAGAAGTTAATGCTGTGGTTGGAGCATCGGTTGCAGCGTCTGTAGCACCAGTTTCGGTTGGTGCATGTGTGGTGGCGTCCGTCTGTTCCATCGTTGGCGAAGTAACATCAGTTGTGGTACTGGCTTCTGGTGTGGCAGTGTCATCAGTCGTCGTAGTGTGACTGGTTGTGCGTTCAGTTGTCGTGAATGTTTGTTCAGTGCTGGAACCATCGTCTGTCACCTCTGTCGGGCTGGTTGCCGGGCCCAAGGTGCAACCACCTTCAGCGATGATCACACATCCCTGTGAAGGTTAATCTTTGTAGCGTATGTTTTGCTTGATCTGGTTAGTCTAAATTGAATAAATTATGAAAATTTAATCCATAACGATGTTCTTTTAAACTCACCATCGAAATCGGGTCGTATTCGTATCCCTCCAAACAGAAGAGCTGAACCGGTTGTCCGGAAACACACAAGAAATAGCTGTAACATATATCCGGGTGCGGTAAAGTACCGACGAAGCCGGGCGGACACATCGACTGAGTGGTAGTTTCGACAGTTGCAGTCGAAGTTTCGTAATCGCCACTTGTTACCGAAGTTGCAGCGCTGGTTTCCGAACTCGCGGTTCCATCTTCAGTCGAAATCGAAGTTGTACTAATGGGCTTATCAGTTGAAGCTTCGTCAGTCGTCACTTCAGCAGTAGAGGCTGTTTCATCTGATGCTGTTGTAGGATTCGGGGTTGGTATTTCCGTTGTTGTAACGGTGGTAGGAGTCGAATCGGTATGTTCAGTTGATGTGGATACTATATCAGTAGCAATAGGGGCTTCTGAAGTAGTAGCATCACCATCTTCAGTAGTTATAGAAGGTGTTGGTGTAGTAGTTATGTCAGTTGTTGTCGTTTCGGTTGATGCTGGGTCCGTTGGTAGCGCTGGTGGTTTTGAAGTGCCACCAAGAGTACATCCTCCCTCAGCTATGACCACGCATTGCTGCAAAGATAATTAAAAAGCAAATGTGATATGTCATCATCGACGTCCATTAATGGATATAGGCCTCCCAAAGGTTAGTCAAGCAGCTGCCCTTGAGTTATCAGATCTCCTTTGGAGAGGCTTGGGCAGCTGTTAGAAAATCCCACGCCTTCTGGCTGAACTTTTGCTCGCTCACCTGTCCTGGTAAAACTGGAGAGACCTCAGGGCCAACAGTAATCCCTCGCTTAAAAAAAAACATGTGTGCAATTCACACGTGGTAGAAGTGAAACCTTCAAAATTTTAAATACAATTATCCTAAATATCTAAGTATATTATGTAAAATTTTGTCATTAGTAAATACTTGTAAATCATCTTTTATAGTATGAGGTGGCGCCCTCTGTGAATTTATATTTTAACTTCACGTATAATCCTAAATTAAAATTCACAACAAGAGGTTTTATACACGCAGAGGTTAGTATTTAAAAATCTCATAGATGGCGCTGTATTAAAAAAAACACTAATGTGTCCTATCTCATTCTCTCGCCGGCTGAATCCTATACATTTATGTGTTTGTGTCTCTATGGACTTAGTTTTTCGTTTCATCGAGTTTGAAATCACAACGATAGTAAAGTAGTTTCACTTCAAAAATGTTCGTCACAGTGACCAGTCGTGTGCAGCAAAGCAGATTTCGTGGGGCCCACTAAAATGATCTTTATTTGATACAATTTGGGTGCATTATTACCTCGGACGCGGGGTCGAACTCGTAGCCCTCCAAACAGAACAGTTGCACGGCAGTTCCAAACGTGCACAGGAAATACGAGTCGCACATCTCCGGGTGCGGTACGTATCCAAAGAAACCGGGCGGACAGATCGCCGGTACTGTCGTCCCCGACCCGGCTGTGGTTGTCTCGACAACTTCAGTAGTCGCTGCTACGGTTGTACCAGTACTGGGAGCATCAGTGGCTGCAACAGTTGTAGCTTCTGTTTCTAGACTAGTCGAAGTAGTCGATTCAGAAGTAGCTTCAGAAGTTGCATCATCCGCAGTTGTGGCAGTAAGCTCTGTGGTGGATTTATCGTCTTCTGTTGTGGAGTAAAATTGCGTGGTAGCCGCAGTAGTTGTGCTACTTTCAGTATGTGTAGGCGTTTCAGTAGTGGCTGTGTTAGGACTTTGAGTGGTGGTAGGATTTGGAACTGGTCCGAGGGTACATCCTCCTTCGGCTATGATGACGCATGTCTGAAATTAATTATGGCAATCTGAGAATTGTATTTAAATTTCCATTTATCTGCTGTATCTGTTGTAGTGTATGTATGGCGGTAACACTGGTTTTTTATGTTAACCGAATTTGTTCTAAAATAAAGCATTATCTGTGAACTATTCCACGCGGACGAAGTCGCGAGCAAAAGCTAGTATTTTTATAAAGGCCATTTTCAAACGCCAAAGAAAGTTGATTAGGAATGAGGTCAACATAAGTTTTATTACTGCCATACATACACTACAGTGTAAAGAGATTGAAGAGGTCGACTTCTCTTTTGATTGTCTTACGGTTTTTTTTTTATTGCTTAGATGGGTGGACCAGCTCACAGCCCGCCTGATGTTAAGTGGTGACTGGAGCCCATAGACATCTACGACGCAAATGAGCCACCCACCTTGAGACATAAGTTCTAAGGTCTCAGGTATAGTTACAACGGATGCCCCACCTTTCAAACCGAAACGTATTTCTGCTTAACGTCAGAAATAGGCAGGGTGGTGGTACCTACCGGCGCAGACTCTCAAGAGGTCCTACCACCAGTAGTAAGTTTCATAGTGTAGGTAATGTAATTCCTATTAAGTAAATATATCGATTTACCTCTTGTATTGGATCAAATTCAAAACCTTCAGAACAGAACAGCTGTATCGCATGTGGCCCTCCCATGCACATGAAGAAGGAATTACAGAGTTCTGGATGAGGGATTTGTCCGAAGAAACCTGGAGAACAAATCGGTGGCCTTGTGGTCTCCGCTTCAGTGGTCGTAGCCACACTATCGACAGTAGAAGAAATGTCAGTAGTTGTCTCAGAAGTGGCGGAGGTGACTTCGGTAGTCATTGTAGTAGCGTCATTCGTAGTCATTGAAGTTGGTACTTCAGTGTTAGTTGTTCGTTCAGTAGTCACTACGGTAGAGCCGTCGGTAGGGCTAAGCGTAGTAGTTATATAGGAAGGAGTGGTGTCTATCGGGGGTGTTGTACCCAATGTGCAACCTCCCTCAGCGATTATGACGCAATTCTGAAAGGAAGGTTGTATGTTATTGCTTTAGCTGTGAATCAAGTGATCTAAAAAACCCTCTAGGGTACTCTTTTTTTATTAATGAGGGATTACTGTTGGCCCAAGGAACTTTCCAGTTTCACCAGGACAGGTGGACGAGCAAAGGATCAGCCAGCAGGGGTGGGATTTGCTAACAGCTGCCCGAGCTTTTCCAAGGGAGACCTAATAACTCAAGAGCAACTGCTTCGTGAATGAGTCTACTACCGGATCGGAATCGCAACCTGCTGAGAAGATCTGGTGAGTCTAGGGCTTCGGCTGGCCATAATAGACAGGCCTAGTGCACCTTACCATCGTGGTATGGTATAATATGTAAATATGGCTTGAAACCGGTCGAAGATTGGTATCTAGTCCAAGGTGTTTCTTCACCATGCAGGTGATGCAGGTCACTTCCAATCCACTGAGTTTCTCCCCGGATCTTCTTAGTGGGTTGGGATTCCAATCCAGTGGTAGATTCAGCGAAGCAATGCTCTTGCTAGGGCTAGTGCTAGCAATTCTCTCAGTTTGAGCCCGTGAGCTCACCTACCGGTTCGTGCGAAATTGGATAGTCCCTTAGGCTACCAATTAGGTAGGAAAAAAAATTAAGGCGTTCGTAAACACGTAATGACTTATTAAATACTTAATAAATTGGTAGCTGTCTGTCGTATTTAAGCCTCGGAATAATTGCAGCTCTCGATATGAATATATCAAGCGATTTACTCATTAATGAAAGGACATTATTCTAAAGACTTTTGGTAATCCGACCAACATGTATAATCGCGTCAATTATTAGTCAATTAATTAATATTTAGATGTGGTATTCTGTCTTTCACGTGAGCCAATGTTTGAACAAACACTTAGAGCTATTTCACGATATACGAATGATTAGTTGTAAACGTGCCGATATTTCAATTATTGCACCAAAATCTTAATACAAATCTTGGCCGCCAACCAGATAGGAGGTAAGCTTCAAAATACAAACCGAATTGAGCCTTCTTGTTGAGGTAAATGAAATACCAGGTAAACAATAAATTAATCTTAAAGATAGGTGAGTGCAAAACTGTAAAGTCGGTTTAGTCAATAAATATAATTACCTCTGTAGGAGGATCAAACTCATATCCTTCGCCGCAGAAGAGCTGTATAGCTATTCCGTTGACGCACATGAAGTATGAATTACAGAGATACGGGTGCGGAATGTTCCCGAAGAATCCAGGAGGACAAATAGAGGGTGTAGTCGTCTCCGCTTCTGTAGTAGATGTCACTTCTGGGGTAGAGGGGACGAGGGTTGTTATTGTGGAAGATACTTCAGTGGTGACAGTTCCTTCAGTAGTTGGCACTGCTGTAATTAGTTCAGTAGTACTAATGCCCTCAGTAGTTGCTATGCTAGACTCATCAGTAGTACTAATCCCCTCGGTAGGTGCTATGGTAGACTCATCAGTCGAGATTGTAGTTGGTACTGCTGTAGTGACTTCAGCAGTTACTGTTGTAGAGCCATCTGTAGTGAAATGTGTGGATTCATCTGTGACTGTAGAAGGTGCTACAGTTGGAGACGAATCTGTAGTTGTGTACCCAGGTGTAGAGTGTGTTGGAGGTCTTGTCCCTAACGTGCAGCCTCCTTCAGCTATGACGACGCAGACCTACAACAATATTAAATTTGTTGCTATTTAATAGCAATCCACGTGGGTCTTGAAAGGGGAGGAGTTTTGACCATCAACAATTGGGGAACTTCAATAGGAGCGTTATCAGATTACGTATGTGAACTTGAAACTTATATTGGTGGTAGGACCACCTGTGAGTGCGCGCGGGTAGGTACCACAACCCCGCCTATTTCTGCCGTGAAGCAGTAATGCGTTTCGGTTTGAAGGGTGAGGCAGCCGTTGTAACTATACTTGAGACCTTAGAACTTATATCTCAAGGTGGGTGGCACATTTACGTTGTAGATGTCTATGGGCTCCAGTAACTACTAAGCACCAGGTGGGCTGTGAGCTCGTCCACCCATCTAAGCATAAAAAAAGAAAGCACTAAATTTAACTTTTTCCTACCAGTTGATAATATTACCTCTTAGAAATGCAATATAATCCGCTAATATTTTCCAAATTGTTTCCTTTGATCAGTTTACTTTGGTAAATCAGTAATTAACATTTATAGTCCCTAATCACACTAAATACAAAATGTTAGAACCAATTTAAGCAATCGATATAAGTTAGTTATAAAAATTTAAGCTCAACCAAGAATACATCAGACAATTACATTTAAAAATACAAAGCTTATGAAATGGTTAAGGTCAAAGATATATTTTTGTTGTCACATTTGAAAACTAGTTCATTTATATTTACCTCATTGGCCGGATCAAATTCATATCCTTCGCCGCAGAAGAGTTGTATAGCTATTCCGTTGACGCACATGAAGTATGAATTACAGAGAGTCGGATGCGGAATGTTCCCGAAGAATCCAGGAGGACAAATAGAGGGCGTGGTCGTCTCCGCTTCTGTAGTAGATGTCACTTCTGGGGTTGATGGAAGTATAGTTGTTATTGTGGAAGATACTTCAGTGGTACTCGTACCCTCTGTAGTTAATGTAGTCGGATCTTCTGCAGTAGTCGAAGTGACTAAGTCAGTTGTACTCAAACTTTCCGTAGTGACTTCAGTATAATCTTCAGTTGTTATTGAAGTTGGTATTTGAGTAGTACTTATATCTTCAGTCGTTATAGTGGTTGTAGAGTCACTAGTGACTGAAGTGCGCGCGTCAGTACTAGCTTCAGTAGTCACTGTATTAGGATCGTCAGTAGTGACAAAGGTGGGCTGTTCAGTAGTACTTGTGTCCTCGGTAGCTAGTGTCGTAGAATATTCAGTGGTGTCACCTGTAGTTGCAGCGGTAGATTCCGCTGTCGTTATAGTAGTAGATTGGTCGGTATTGATTTCAGTAGTACTCATTCCTTCAGTAGTTACTGTAGTTAGACCATCAGTAGTAATGTGAGTAGATTCATCTGTGGCTGTTGGTGATGCAGTGGTAGATGAGTCTGTAGCTGTATACCCAGGAGTAGTATCTGTTGGAGGTCTTGTTCCTAATGTGCAACCTCCTTCAGCTATAATCACGCAAGCCTGGAAATAATTTTGCATTGAAGAATATGAGAAGGCGTTACGTTCGTATGACAATAGACAATCCGAATATGAAACAGTAGAAACAGGTACTTTGTCTAGATTTAGGCAAGCTACTGCTTCTCCATTAATCGTGCCTAAAAATAGTATCCTTCACATACTTTCCAACCCAACTCCAATGTTAAAAATCTAGTTGAAGGGAACTATTGTGAATATGTGAACCAATGATGACAGTAAGATTTTTTAATTTACATAACAAGCAAATATACCTACGGCTGGTAGTTATTACGACATAAATCCACTTTATAATACTTAGAATTACTGAAAATTACCTCACTAGCAGGGTCGAACTCAAATCCTTCAGCGCAGAAGACTTGTATAGCCACGCCATTGAGACACATAAAGTACGAATTACAGAGATACGGATGCGGAAGGTTCCCGAAGAATCCAGGAGGACAAATAGAGGGTGTAGTCGTCTCCGCTTCTGTAGTAGATGTGATCTCTGGAGTTGAGGGAACAAGGGTTGTTGGTGTGGAAGACACTTCAGCGGTGACAGTTCCTTCAGTAGTTGGCATTGCCGTAGTTAGGTCAGTAGTACTAATGCCCTCAGTAGTTGCTACGGTAGACTCATCAGTAGTACTAATCCCCTCGGTAGGTACTATAGTAGACCCGTCAGTCGAAATCGTACTTGGTACTGCTGTAGTGACTTCAGCAGTTACTGTTGTAGAGTCATCCGTGGTGAGATGTGTGGATTCATCTGTGACTGTGGTAGTGGCTGCAGTAGTAGATGAGTCTATAGTTGTATACTCTGGAGTAGTATGTGTTGGCGGCCTGGTTCCCAACGTGCATCCTCCTTCAGCTATGATGATGCAAGTCTATAAAAGCGACACATTGTTTCGATTTTTATATTAAATTACTAATTTCTGTTGTTTGCACGAATAAAACGGATCTACTACCGCCAACAGAAGTACGTGAACGTTGGTTTTAGATAGAGATATGTTTTGACCAGCAGACATAAATAATAAAGTTTATCAGTCGTAACTCAAACCGGCCGAGTATAGTAAACCACTACTAACTAATTCGCCTGCGCTCACAATGCCTGTACGTTATTCAGATCTTATAGCTGTAGTATGGCGGCTCTCCACTAATTGCCCAAACAACTGGAACATGGTATTCTTCAAAGGTGATTTTGATTTTTGGATAAGCTCGTTAGCAGTACCATAAGCAGCAGTACCATAATCTAACTCTTTCTTCGATATTGTTATTAGTTATGGGAACTACTGACCGTTAGGTATGCCGCTAGGTAGTCTGCTATTGACAGCAATGTTTGTACCTTGAAGCGGTTATGCCTTTCAATTTGAAGATTGGGACAGCAATCGTTATAACTGAGACTTCAACCTCATGTCTTGAGGTGAGTGGCGGAACTCATATTGTTCTATAAGATCTAGTAGCCATTCAGCATCAGATAGGCGACAAGCTGGTAAACCCATAAAATATAAAAAAAGAAGGCACAGAAAAGCTTTAGTCTGGATATGAAGGTTTGTTTTTAAATGAACTGAAATTGGCTTCATGTCGAAAACATCAAAGAAATTAGAAGAATAAAGAAATTACCTCGGTAGCAGGATCGAACTCGTATCCTTCAGCGCAGAAGACTTGTATCGCGACGCCACTGATGCACATAAAGTACGAATTACAGAGAGTCGGATGCGGAAGGTTCCCGACGAACCCAGGAGGACAAATAGAGGGTGTAGTCGTCTCCGCTTCTGTAGTAGATGTGATCTCTGGAGTTGAGGGGACTGTTGTTAACGTGGAAGATACTTCAGTGGTAATGGTTCCCTCAGCAGTTACTGTAGTAGGCAACTCAGTAGTAGTAGAATCGTCTGTGGCATCTGTAGTAGGATACGTAGATTCATCTGTGACTGTTACAGGAGGCGCAGTAGTAGGCAATTCCGATGTTGTATCCTCAGAAGTAGTTAATGTGGTTGTTCCTTCTGTTGTTACTGAAGTTGGCAGATCAGTAGTTGTAGGACTTTGAGGAGATGTGGTAATTCCGTCTGTAGTAAGATATGTGGTTTCATCTGTGACTGTGGAAGGCGCTGCAGTAGTAGATGAGTCTATAGTTGTATACTCTGGAGTAGTATGTGTTGGCGGCCTGGTTCCCAACGTGCATCCTCCTTCAGCTATGATGACGCAAGTCTATAAAAGCGACACATTGTTTCGATCTTTATTCTAAATTACTGATTTCTGTCGTTTGCACGAATGAAATTGATTTACTACCGCCAACAGTAGTACGTGAACCTTAATTATGTCTTGAGATATTTTTTGACCAGCAGACGTACATGTTAAAGTTTATACAGTCGTATCTCAAACCGGCCGAGTATAGTACACCACTACTAACTATTTCGGCATCGCTGACAATGCCTTTATGTTATTCAGATCTTATAGCTGTGATATGGTGGCTCTCCACTAATTTCCCAACCAACAAGAACATGGCATTATTCAAACGTGATTTCGAAGTTTGAATAAACTCCGTAGCTATACCATAAGTAGCGACTTAAGTCTGTCTTTGGTGTTGCTGTTAGTTATGGAACTACTGACGATTAGGTGTCGACTGCTATTAACGGCAATGTTTCTGCCGTGAAGCAGTTATGCCTTTCGATTTGAAGATTGGGACAGCAATCGTTATAACGGAGACTTCAATCTCATGTTTTGAGGTGAGTGGCGGTACTCATATTACTCTATAAGATCTAGTAGCCATTCAGCATCAGATAGGCGAGAAGCTGGTAAGCCCATAAAAATATAAAAAAGGTGGCACAGAAAAGCTTTAGTCTGTATGTGAAGGTTTGTTTTTAAATGAACTGAAATTGGCTTCAAGTCAAAAACATGAAAGAAATTAGAAGAATATAGAAATTACCTCGGTAGCAGGATCGAACTCGTATCCTTCAGCGCAGAAGACTTGTATCGCGACGCCATTGATACACATAAAGTACGAATTACAGAGAGTCGGATGCGGAAGGTTCCCGACGAATCCAGGAGGACAAATCGAGGGTGTAGTCGTCTCCGCTTCTGTAGTAGATGTGATCTCTGGAGTTGAGGGGACGAGGGTTGTTGGTGTGGAAGATATTTCAGTAGTGAAAGTTCCCTCGGTAGTTACTGTGGGTAGTTCAGTTGTACTAGTACCTTCAGTAACTAGTGTAGTAGAACTTTCCGTAGTGACCGAGGTAGGCAGTTCAGTAGTAGCTTCAGTAGTACTTGCATCCTCAGTAGAAGAATCTGTAGTTACTGTCGTAGAACTGTCAGTAGTCAGATATGTAGATCCATCTGTAACTGTAGTAGGCAGCGCAGTGGTAGAGTGGTCTGTAGTAGTATACTCAGGGGTAGTATGTGTTGGAGGTCTTGTCCCTATCGTGCAGCCTCCTTCAGCTATGACGACGCAAATCTAAAATAACAACTTCTATTCAAAAACCTTTTCTATTGGGGACTTGAGTTATTAGTAAACATAAACCCAAGATAATAGGGTATTTAAGAAACAGTACCAAAATTATGTTAGACATGTTAGTACCATTCACTAATCCATGACTATTGTTCTTTTTAAATACAATATTTACTATAAGAGTTACTTCTCAATATGAACACCGGTCAAGCACGCAAATGCAAAATTTTGTTTATTTCTCATTTAAAAATTAGTTGATTAATATTTACCTCATTGGCCGGATCAAATTCATATCCTTCGCCGCAGAAGAGTTGTATAGCTATTCCGTTGACGCACATGAAGTATGAATTACAGAGATACGGATGCGGAATGTTCCCGAAGAATCCAGGAGGACAAATCGAGGGCGTAGTCGTCTCCGCTACTGTAGTAGATGTGATCTCTGGAGTTGAGGGTACTGTTGTTAACGTGGAAGATACTTCAGTGGTAATGGTTCCTTCAGTAGTTATTGTAGTAGGCAACTCAGTAGTAGAAGAAGCGTCTGTGGCGTCTGTAGTAGGATACGTAGATTCATCTGTGACTGTTACAGGAGGCGCAGTAGTAGGCAATTCCGTTGTTGTGTCCTCAGAAGTAGTTAATGTAGTTGTTTCTTCTGTTGTTACTGAGGTTGGCAGATCAGTAGTCGTAGGACTTTCAGGAGATGTTGTGGTGATTCCGTCTGTAGTAAGATATGTGGTTTCATCTGTGACTGTGGAAGGCGCTGCAGTAGTAGATGAGTCGATAGTTGTATACTCTGGAGTAGTATGTGTTGGCGGCCTGGTTCCCAACGTGCATCCTCCTTCAGCTATGATGACGCAAGTCTATAAAAGCGATACATTGTTTCGATCTTTATTATTAGTTACTGATTTCTGTCGTTCGAACGAATGAAACGGATTTATTACCGCCAACAGAACGTGAATCTTAATTTTGCCTTGAAATAGTTTTTGACTATCATCATTATTCTCCTTTCCTTCTCCCAGTCACTTGGGGTCGGCGCAATATGTTTTCTCCTTCCATACTCCTCTATCATATACGGTTTCTTCGCTCACTCCTCACTTACACATATCGTCTTTCACGCAATCCATACATTTCTTTTTAGGTCTACCTCTTCCTCTAAAGCCTTCTATATTCACATTCATAGTTAAAACTCTTACCAACCTCATTGCCATTTCATCTCAGCTCATACCAACCCGAACGCGCACATCTCAAATTCTCTATCACAGATGCCATTTTCAGACTTCCTCTAACATATTAATTCCATATTCTATCCATTCTCGTTACTCCTCACATCCATCGCAACATTCGCATCTCCACTGCATGCAATCGCCTTTCATCCACCACTTTAGTGGTCCAACAGGCTGACTCCTACAAGATGGCAGGTCTTATTAAGGTCTGATATATCTTCCCTTTTAGGGGAAGAGAAATGTTTGAGTCACACGTGGTGCCCGTCACCTGCCGCCATTTTTTGACCAGCAGACATAAATATTAAAGTTTATACAGTCGCAACCCAAACCGGCCGAGTATAGTATACAACTACTAACCAGTTCGCCTACGCTCACAATGCCTTTATATTATTCAGATCTTATAGCTGTGGTATAGTGGGTCTCCACTAATTTCCCAAACAACTGGAACATGGCATTCTTCAAACGTGATTTTGATTTTTGAATAAACACCTTAGCAGTACCATAATCTAACTCTGTCTTCAATATTGCTATTAGTTATGGGAACTACTGACCGTTAGGTGTGCCGTAAGATAATCTGCTATTGACGGCAATGCTTCGGTCTTGAAGCAGTTATGCCTTTCGATTTCAAGATTGGGACAGCAATCGCTATAACTGAGACTCCGACCTCATGTCTTGAGGTGAATGACGGGACGCATATTGTCCTATGAGATCTAGTAACCATTCAGCACCAGATGGGCCAGAGGTTGGTGGACCCATAAAAAATAAAAAAAGAAGGCACAGAAAAGCTTGAGTCTGGATGTGAAAGCTTGTTTTTAATTGGACTGAAATTGCTTTCATATTGAAAACGTTAAACAAATTAGAAGAATAAAGAAATTACCTCGGTAGCAGGATCGAACTCGTATCCTTCAGCACAGAAGACTTGTATCGCGACGCCATTGATGCACATAAAGTACGAATTACAGAGAGTCGGATGCGGAAGGTTCCCGAAGAATCCAGGAGGACAAATAGAGGGCGTGGTCGTCTCCGCTTCTGTAGTAGATGTGATCTCTGGAGTTGAGGGGACGAGGGTTGTTGGTGTGGAAGATATTTCAGTAGTGAAAGTTCCCTCAGTAGTTAGTGTGGTAGAGTCTTCAGTGGTGCTGGCAGTGGTAAGATCGGTTGTACTGGTACCTTCAGTAGCTAGTGTAGTAGAACTTTCCGTAGTGACCGAGGTAGGCAGTTCAGTAGTAGCTTCAGTAGTACTTGCATCCTCAGTAGAAGAATTTGTAGTTACTGTCGTAGAACTGTCAGTAGTCAGATATGTAGATCCATCTGTAACTGTAGTAGGCAGCGCCGTAGTAGAGTAGTCTGTAGTAGTATTCTCAGGGGTAGTATGTGTTGGAGGTTTTGTCCCTAACGTGCAGCCTCCTTCAGCTATGACGACGCAAATCTAAAATAACAACTTCTATTCAAAAACCTTTTCTATGGGGGACTTGAGTTATTAGTAAACATAAACCCAAGATAATAGGGTATTTAAGAAACAGTACCAAAATTATGTTAGACATGTTAGTACCATTCACTAATCCATTACTATAGTTCACTCTATATACAATATTTACTATAAGAGTAACTTCTCAATATGAACACCGGTCAAGCACGCAAATGCAAAATTTAGTTTATTTCTCATTTAAAAATTAGTTGATTAATATTTACCTCATTGGCCGGATCAAATTCATATCCTTCGCCGCAGAAGAGTTGTATAGCTATTCCATTGACGCACATGAAGTATGAATTACAGAGGTACGGGTGCGGAATGTTCCCGAAGAATCCAGGAGGACAAATAGAGGGTGTAGTCGTCTCCACTACTGTAGTAGATGTGATCTCTGGAGTTGAGGGGAATGTTGTTAACGTGGAAGATACTTCAGTGGTAATGGTTCCCTCAGTAGTTACTGTAGTAGGCAACTCAGTAGTAGAAGAAGCGTCTATGGCATCTGTAGTAGAATACGTAGATTCATCTGTGACTGTTACAGGAGGCGCAGTAGTAGGCAATTCCGTTGTTGTGTCCTCAGAAGTAGTTAACGTAATTGTTTCTTCTGTTGTTACTGAAGTTGGCAGATCAGTAGTCGTAGGACTTTCAGGAGATGTTGTGGTAATTCCGTCTGTAGTAAGATATGTGGTTTCATCTGTGACTGTGGAAGGCGCTGCAGTAGTAGTTGAGTCGATAGTTGTATACTCTGGAGTAGTATGTGTTGGCGGCCTGGTTCCCAACGTGCATCCTCCTTCAGCTATGATGACGCAAGTCTATAAAAGCGATACATTGTTTCGATCTTTATTATTAGTTACTGATTTCTGTCGTTCGAACGAATGAAACGGGTTTATTACCGCCAACAGAACGTGAATCTTAATTTTGCCTTGAAATAGTTTTTGACTATCATCATTATTCTCATTTCCTTCTCCCAGTCACTTGGGGTCGGCGCAATATGTTTTCTCCTTCCATACTCCTCTATCATATACGATTTCTTCGCTCACTCCTCACTTACACATATCGTCTTTCACGCAATCCATTCATTTCTTTTTAGGTCTACCTCTTCCTCTAAAGCCTTCTATATTCACATTTATAGTTAAAACTCTTACCAACCTCATTGCCATTTCATCTCAGCACATACCAACCCGAACGCGCACTTCTCAAATTCTCTATCACAGATGCCATTTTCAGACTTCCTCTAACATATTAATTCCATATTCTATCCATTCTCGTTGCTCCTCACATCCATCGCAACATTCGCATCTCCACTGCATGCAATCGCCTTTCATTCACCACTTTAGTGGTCCAACAGGCTGACCCCTACAAGATGGCAGGTCTTATTAAGGTCTTATATATCTTCCCTTTTAGGGGAAGAGAAATGTGTGAGTCACACGTGGTGCCCGTCACCTGCCGCCATTTTTTGACCAGCAGACATAAATATTAAAGTTTATACAGTCGAAACTCAAACCGGCCGAGTATAGTATAAGTACAACTACTAACAAGTTCGCCTACGCTCACAATGCCTTTATATTATTCAGATCTTATAGCTGTGGTATAGTGGGTCTCCACTAATTTCCCAAACAACTGGAACATGGCATTCTTCAAACGCGATTTTGATATTTGAATAAACTCCTTAGCAGTACCATAATCTAACTCTGTCTTCAATATTGCTATTAGTTATGGGCACTACTGACCGTTAGGTGTGCCGCAAGATAATTTGCTATTGACAGCAATGTTTCGGTCTTGAAGCAGTTATGCCTTTCGATTTCAAGATTGGGACAGCAATCGCTATAACTGAGACTCCGACCTCATGTCTTGAGGTGAATGACGGGACGCATATTGTCCTATGAGATCTAGTAACCATTCAGCACCAGATGAGCCAGAGGTTGGTGGACCCATAAAAAATAAAAAAGAAGGCACAGAAAAGCTTGAGTCTGGATGTGAAAGCTTGTTTTTAATTGGACTGAAATTGCCTTCATATTGAAAACGTTAAACAAATTAGAAGAATAAAGAAATTACCTCGGTAGCAGGATCGAACTCGTATCCTTCAGCGCAGAAGACTTGTATCGCGACGCCATTGATGCACATAAAGTACGAATTACAAAGAGTCGGATGCGGAAGGTTCCCGAAGAATCCAGGAGGACAAATAGAGGGCGTGGTCGTCTCCACTTCTGTAGTAGATGTAATCTCTGGAGTTGAGGGGACGAGGGTTGTTGGTGTGGAAGATATTTCAGTAGTGAAGGTTCCTTCGGTAGTTAGTATGGTAGAGTCTTCAGTGGTGCTAGCAGTGGGAAGATCGGTTGTACTGGTACCTTCAGTAGCTAGTGTAGTAGAACTTTCCGTAGTGACCGAGGTAGGCAGTTCAGTAGTAGCTTCAGTAGTACCTGCATCCTCAGTAGAAGAATCTGTAGTTACTGTAGTAGAACTGTCAGTAGTCAAATACGTAGATCCGCCTGTAACTGTAGTAGGCAGCACTGTGGTAGAATGATCTGTAGTAGTATACTCAGGGGTAGTATGTGTTGGCGGCCTCGTTCCCAACGTGCATCCTCCTTCAGCTATGACGACGCAAATCTAAAATAACAACTGCTATTTAGAAAACTTTGTTCCTGAGGATTTAAGTTATTAGTAAACATAAACCCAAGATATTAGGGTATTTAAGAAACAGTACCAAAATTATGTTAGACATGTAAGTACCATTCACTAATCCATGACTATAGTTCACTCTATATACAATATTTACTATAAGAGTAACTTCTCAATATGAACACCGGTCAAGCACGCAAATGCAAAATTTAGTTTATTTCTCATTTAATAGTTAGTTCATTTACCTCATTGACCGGATCAAATTCATATCCTTCGCCGCAGAAGAGTTGTATAGCTATTCCATTGACGCACATGAAGTATGAATTACAGAGATACGGATGCGGAATGTTCCCGAAGAATCCAGGAGGACAAATCGAGGGCGTAGTCGTCTCCACTACTGTAGTAGATGTGATCTCTGGAGTTGAGGGGAATGTTGTTAACGTGGAAGATACTTCAGTGGTAATGGTTCCCTCAGTAGTTATTGTAGTAGGCAACTCAGTAGTAGAAGAAGCGTCTGTGGCGTCTGTAGTGGGATACGTAGATTCATCTGTGACTGTTACAGGAGGCGTAGTAGTAGGCAATTCCGTTGTTGTGGCCTCAGAAGTAGTTAATGTAGTTGTTTCTTCTATTGTTACTGAAGTTGGCAGATCAGTAGTCGTAGGACTTTCAGGAGATGTTGTGGTAATTCTGCCTGTAGTAAGATATGTGGTTTCATCTGTGACTGTGGAAGACGCTGCAGTAGTAGATGAGTCGATAGTTGTATACTCTGGAGTAGTATGTGTTGGCGGCCTGGTTCCTAACGTGCATCCTCCCTCAGCTATGATGACGCAAGTCTATAAAAGCGACACATTGTTTCGATCTTTATTCTAAATTACTAATTGCTGTCGTTTGCACGAATTAAATTGGTTTACTACCGCCAGCAGTAGTACTTGAACCTTAATTTTTGTCTTCAGATATTTTTTGACCAGCAGGCATAAATATTAAAGTTTATACAGTCACCAGCCGGCCGAGTATAGTATACAACTACTAACTAGTTCGCCTGCACTCAAAATGCCTTTATGTTATTCAGATCTTATAGCTGTATTGTGGTGGCTTTCTACTAATTTCCCAAACAACAGGAGCGTGACTTTCTTCAAACGTGATTTTGAGGTTTGAATAAAGTCCTTAGCTGTACCATAAGTAGTGACCTGACTCTATCTTCGGCATTGCTATTAGTTATGGGAACTAGTGACCATTAGGTTTGCTGTATGGTCGTTGCTATTGACGGTAATGTTTCGGTCTTGAAGCAGCCTTTCGATTTGAAGATCGGGACAGCGAGAGCTGTAACTGAGACTCCGACCTCATGTCTTGAGGTGAGTTGCGGTACTCTATGAGATCTAGTACCCATCCAGCATCAGAAGGGCCAGAAGCTGGTGGACCCATTCAAATATCAAAAAATAAGTCACAGAAAAGCTTTAGTCTGGATGTAAAGGTTTGTTTTTGGCTTCATATCGAAAACATCAAAGAAATTAGAAAAACATAGAAATTACCTCGGTAGCAGGATCGAACTCGTATCCTTCGGCGCAGAAGACTTGTATCGCGACGCCATTAAGACACATAAAGTACGAATTACAGAGAGTCGGATGCGGAAGGTTCCCGAAGAATCCAGGAGGACAAATAGAGGGCGTGGTCGTCTCCACTTCTGTAGTAGATGTGATCTCTGGAGTTGAGGGGACGAGGGTTGTTGGTGTGGAAGATATTTCAGTAGTGAAGGTTCCCTCGGTAGTTACTATAGTAGAACCGGCAGTAGTTGCTGCGGTAGAGTCTTCAGTGGTGCTGGCAGTGGGAAGTTCAGTTGTACTAGTATCTTCAGTAGCTAGTGTAGTAGAACTTTCCGTAGTGACCGAGGTAGGCAGTTCAGTAGTAGCTTCAGTAGTACTTGCATCCTCAGTAGAAGAATCTGTAGTTACTGTCGTAGAACTGTCAGTAGTCAGATATGTAGATCCGTCTGTAACTGTAGTAGGCAGCACAGTGGTAGAGTGGTCTGTAGTAGTATACTCAGGGGTAGTATGTGTTGGCGGCCTCGTTCCCAACGTGCATCCTCCTTCAGCTATGATGACGCAAATCTAAAATAACAACTGCTATTTAAAAAACTTTGTTCTTGAGGATTTAAGTTATTAGTAAACATAAACCCAATATATTAGGGTAGTTAAGAAACAGTACCAAATTATGTTAGACATGTCTATTCACTAATCCATGACTATAGTTCTTTTTATATAAAATATTTACTATAAGAGTAACTTCTCAATATGAATACCGGTCAAGCACGCAAATGCAAAATTTAGTTTATTTCTCATTAAAAAATTAGTTCATTAATATTTACCTCATTGGCCGGATCAAATTCATATCCTTCGCCGCAGAAGAGTTGTATAGCTATTCCGTTGACGCACATGAAGTATGAATTACAGAGATATGGATGCGGAATGTTCCCGAAGAATCCAGGAGGACAAATAGAGGGCGTGGTCGTCTCCGCTTCTGTAGTAGATGTGATCTCGGGAGTTGAGGGGACAAGGGTTGTTGGTGTGGAAGATATTTCAGGAGTGAAAGTTCCCTCGGTAGTTACTGTGGTAGACTCTTCAGTGGTGGTGGCAGTGGGAAGTTCAGTTTTACTAGTACCTTCAGTAGCTAGTGTAGTAGAACTTTCTGTAGTAACCGAGGTAGGCAGTTCAGTAGTAGCTTCAGTAGTACCTGCATCCTCAGTAGAAGAATCTGTAGTTACTGTAGTAGAACTCTCAGTAGTCAAATACGTAGATCCGTCTGTAACTGTAGTAGGCAGCACAGTGTTAGGATGGTCTGTAGTAGTATACTCAGGGGTAGTATGTGTTGGCGGCCTTGTTCCCAACGTGCAGCCTCCTTCAGCTATGACGACGCAAATCTAAAATAACAACTTCTATTCAAAAACCTTTTCTATTGGGGACTTGAGTTATTAGTAAACATAAACTCAAGATATTAGGGTAGTTAAGAAACAGTAACAAATTATGTTAGACATGTAAAGACTATTCACTAATCCATGACTCTAGTTTTTTTTTATATACAATATTTACTATAAGAGTAACTTCTCAGTATGAGCACCGGTTAAGCACGCAAACGCAAAATTTAGTTTATTTCTCATTTAAAAATTAGTTCATTTACCTCATTGACCGGATCAAATTCATATCCTTCGCCGCAGAAGAGTTGTATAGCTATTCCGTTGACGCACATGAAGTATGAATTACAGAGATACGGATGCGGAATGTTCCCGAAGAAACCAGGAGGACAAATCGAAGGCGTAGTCGTCTCCGCTTCTGTAGTAGATGTCACTTCTGGAGTTGATGGGGCAAGGGTTGTTGGTGTGGAAGATAACTCAGTCGTACTTGTACCTTCTGTAGTTAACGTCGTAGAATCTTCAGTAGTAACTGAAGTGGGTATATCAGTGGTTACTTCAGTGGTTGTGGTGCCATCTGTTGATACTGTCGTATCAACTGTAGTTAGTGTCGTAGGTGAGTCACTAGTAGGAGTGCCTTCTGTAGTTATTGTAGTAGGCTGTATAGTAGAAGTACTCTCTGCTGTTACTGAAGTTGGCAGCTCAGTAGTAGAAGTGCCTTCAGTAGCTGTGGTTAGCTCGTCAGTGGTAATATAAGTAGATTCGTCTGTGGCTGTTGGTGATGTAGTGGTAGATGATTCTGTAGTTGTATACCCAGGAGTAGTATCTGTTGGAGGTCTTGTTCCTAATGTGCAACCTCCTTCAGCTATAATCACGCAAGCCTGGAAAAGTGATAATTAATTGAGTTTTGAAGTCGTCGTGGCCTAAAGGATAAGACGTCCGGTGCATTCGTGTTGAAGCGATGCAACGGTGTTCGAATCCCGCAGGCGGGTACCAATTTTTCTAATGAAATACGTACTCAACAAATGTTCACGAGTGACTTCCACGGTGAAGGAATAACATCGTGTGATAAAAATCAAACCCGCAAAATTATAATTTGTGTAATTACTGATGGTAGGACCACTTGTGAGTCCGCGCGGGTAGGTACCACCGCCCTGCCTATTTCTGCCGTGAAGCAGTAATGCGTTTCGGTTTGAAGGGTGGGGCAGCCGTTGTAACTATACTGAGACTTTAGAACTTATATCTCAAGGTGGGCGGCGCATCTACGTTGTAGATGTCTATGGGCTCCAGTAACCACTTAACACCAGGTGGGCTGTGAGCTCGTCTACCCATCTAAGCAATAAAAAAAAAGAGCTTTGTTTTTCTTATAGTTTTCATGTTTACTATTACGATACCGCTAGACAAATTAGGAAGCTTTACGTCAATTTTTTATCATACAAAAAGTCTGAAAATTTTAGAAGAATTCAGTCTCCCACAGTTTTCCTAAAATAACCCTCGGATAATAGGATTTGTAATAACCATAAAAAAAATTATCAGAAGATGCTAATTACCTCAGTGATTGGATCAAACTCAAATCCTTCAGCACAGAAGACTTGTATCGCGACGCCATTGATACACATAAAGTACGAATTACAGAGATACGGATGCGGAAGGTTCCCAGAGAATCCAGGAGGACAAATAGAGGGCGTAGTCGTCTCCGCTTCTGGAGTAGAAGTAATCTCTGGGGTTGAGGGGACGAGAGTTGTTGGTGTGGAAGGTAATTCCGTCGTACTGGTACCCTCTGCAGTACCGGTTGTTGTACTCTCTGTTAGCAACTCAGTAGTAAAAGTACTTTCGGTGGTCGCTGTTGGTGTATCCTCCGTAGTGATGGTAGTTGGAATAGAAGAGGTACCTTCTGAGGTTACTGTAGTAGGCAAGTCAGTAGTAGATGTAATTACAGTTGACGCTGTAGAAGACTCTTCAGTTGTAATTGAAGTAGGTACATCTGTGATAACTTCAGTAGTACTTGAACTTTCTGTAGTTATTGTTGTAGGCCAATCAGTCGTAGAATATGTGGATTCGTCCGTTACTGTAACAGGGGTACTAGTAGTAGGTAATTCTGTAGTAGTATACTCTGATGTCGTTACTGTAGACGTCCCTTCTTCTGTAGTAGATAAGGTACTTGGTAATTCATTAGTCACTGTACTGATCCCATCTGTAGTAAGATATGTTGATTCTTCTGTGACTGTAAAAGGCGTTCCAGTTGTAGAAAAGTCTACAGTTGTATATTCAGGAGTAGAAGCTGTCGGAGGTCTTGTCCCCAACGTGCAGCCTCCCTCGGCGATGATGACGCAAGTCTGGAAACAATTATCGCTGTTAAACTTCTCCTCTGAGTTAT
Organism: Bombyx mandarina; assembly: GCF_003987935.1. The sequence continues at coordinate 271,207 of NW_021011536.1, forward strand.
TACCAAGACTTAAGCAGAAAGTAATAAAATGTGTCTGAATGTGGCTGTCTATGTTTGCTTTTTTTTTTTTTCGGTTAGAGGGCCGAACCTCCTACGAGGTCCCCGCGCAAAAGGGGCGCGCGGGGTATGTGGACTCAAGGATTTGCATGGTGTTGTGAGCAGACCGTTGTGTCTATGTTTCCTGGTTACATTTTACTTAGCTGCTTATGAAAGCTGATTATTTTTAAAAATAAAAATATTGTTGATTGTCTGCAGTTAGTCTATTAGCGTGCTGACCATAAAAAAATACTTTAGGAGAATCAATCCCAAAGTCAAATAGTTGAACATTGCTTGGGCACTCAAAATTTGAAGGTCGTTATTAAGTTTCTAATTATTTTTTCCTGTTCTTAAGACTTTCCTATCTGGCTTTAATAGCATCATAAATTCCAATTCGATGCTCTTGTTCATTCTACTTATAGACACTGCACCTCGGATAATGGCGAGATTGCAAAAGTCTAGTTACTAAAACATTATTAACTTCATTCTGACCAATAGAGGAATTACAATATATTTTATGATAAATTTACCTCAGTAGCTGGGTCGAATTCAAATCCAACAGCGCAGAACATTTGTATCGCCAAGCCATCGAGACACATGAAAAATGAATTACAGAGATACGGATGCGGAATGTTCCCGAAAAATCCAGGAGGACAAATCGAGGGCGTGGTCGTCTCCGCCTCTGTAGTGGACGTCCCTTCTGGGGTAGATGTGACGAGCGTTGTTGTTGTGGTATCTTCTGTAACTACCGTGGTAAGATCTTCAGTGGTAGCTGTCGTTGGTAGATCAGTAACAAGGGTGGTAGTTGTACCGTCTGTAGTGACTGTTGTAGGTAGCTCTGTTGTAGTTGTACCCTCTGAAGTTATTGTAGTCGGTACTTCTGTAGTTGTGGTACCTTCTGTAGTTACTGTAGTAGGTAGCTCTGTGGTAGTGGTACCTTCTGTAGTGACTATTGTAGGTAGTTCTGTAGTTGTGATACCTTCTGTGGTTACTGTAGTAGGTAACTCTGTGGTAGTGGTACCTTCTGTAGTGACTGTTGTAGGTAGCTCTGTAGTTATGGTACCTTCTGTAGTGACTGTTGTCGGTAACTCTGTAGCAGTTGTACCCTCTGTAGTTATTGTAGTCGGTAGTTCTGTGGTAGTGGTACCTTCTGTAGTGACTGTTGTAGGTAACTCTGTTGTAGTAATGCCCTCCGTGGTGACCGAAGTGGGCAGCTCTGTGGTGATACCCTCTGTAGTTATTGTAGTCGGTAATTCTGTGGTAGTGGTACCTTCTGTAGTGACTGTTGTAGGTAGCTCTGTTGTAGTTGTACCCTCTGTAGTTATTGTAGTCGGTACTTCTGTAGTTGTGGTACCTTCTGTAGTTACTGTAGTAGGTAGCTCTGTGGTAGTGGTACCTTCTGTAGTGACTATTGTAGGTAGTTCTGTAGTTGTGATACCTTCTGTGGTTACTGTAGTAGGTAACTCTGTGGTAGTGGTACCTTCTGTAGTGACTGTTGTAGGTAGCTCTGTAGTTATGGTACCTTCTGTAGTGACTGTTGTCGGTAACTCTGTAGCAGTTGTACCCTCTGTAGTTATTGTAGTAGGTAGTTCTGTGGTAGTGGTACCTTCTGTAGTGACTGTTGTAGGTAACTCTGTTGTAGTAATACCCTCCGTGGTGACCGAAGTGGGCAGTTCTGTGATGGTACCCTCTGTAGTTATTGTAGTCGGTAATTCTGTGGTAGTGGTACCTTCTGTAGTGACTGTTGTAGGTAGCTCTGTTGTAGTTGTACCCTCTGTAGTTATTGTAGTAGGTAGCTCTGTGGTAGTGGTACCTTCTGTAGTGACTGTTGTAGGTAGCTCTGTTGTAGTTGTACCCTCTGTAGTTATTGTAGTGGGTAGCTCTGTGGTAGTGGTACCTTCTGTAGTGACTGTTGTAGGTAGCTCTGTTGTAGTTGTACCTTCTGTAGTTATTGTAGTCGGTACTTCTGTGGTAGTGGTACCTTCTGTAGTGACTGTTGTAGGTAGCTCTGTTGTAGTTGTACCCTCTGTAGTTATTGTAGTCGGTACTTCTGTTGTGGTGGTACCCTCTGTAGTTATTGTAGTCGGTAGTTCTGTGGTAGTGGTACCTTCTGTAGTGACTGTTGTAGGTAGCTCTGTTGTAGTTGTACCCTCTGTAGTTATTGTAGTAGGTAGCTCTGTGGTAGTGGTACCTTCTGTAGTGACTGTTGTAGGTAGCTCTGTTGTAGTTGTACCCTCTGTAGTTATTGTAGTGGGTAGCTCTGTGGTAGTGGTACCTTCTGTAGTGACTGTTGTAGGTAGCTCTGTTGTAGTTGTACCTTCTGTAGTTATTGTAGTCGGTACTTCTGTGTTAGTGGTCCCTTCTGTAGTGACTGTTGTAGGTAGCTCTGTTGTAGTTGTACCTTCTGTAGTTATTGTAGTCGGTACTTCTGTTGTAGTTGTACCCTCTGTAGTTATTGTAGTCGGTAGTTCTGTGGTAGTGGTACCTTCTGTAGTGACTGTTGTAGGTAACTCTGTTGTAGTTATACCTTCTGTAGTGACTGTTGTAGGTAGCTCTGTTGTAGTTGTACCTTCTGTAGTTATTGTAGTCAGTACTTCTGTGGTAGTGGTACCTTCTGTAGTGACTGTTGTAGGTAGCTCTGTTGTAATTGTACCCTCTGTAGTTATTGTAGTCGGTTCTTCTGTTGTAGTTGTACCCTCTGTAGTTATTGTAGTCGGTAGCTCTGTGGTAGTGGTACCTTCTGTAGTGACTGTTGTAGGTAACTCGGTTGTAGTTGTACCCTCTGTAGTTATCGTAGTCGGTAGTTCTGTAGTTGTGGTACCTTCTGTAGTGACTGTTGTAGGTAGCTCTGTTGTAGTTATACCTTCTGTAGTTATTGTAGTCGGTAGTTCTGTAGTTGTGGTACCCTCTGTAGTTATTGTAGTCGGTAGTTCTGTGTTAGTGGTACCTTCTGTAGTTACTGTAGTGGGCAGTTTTGTAGTGGTATCTTCTGTAGTCACTGTAGTCGGTAGCTCCGTAGTAGTAGTCGGTACCACTGTGGGTAAATGAGTTGTAATACTGCTCTCTGTAGTGGTAGTGACATCACCGTCTTCTCCACCATCGTCAGCGGTGGTTGTTTCAACAATATCAGTTGTAAATATAGGTTGTAGTGTTGTGGTTTTAGGGTCATATGTTGTTAGCACGTCTTCTGTTGTTGTTGGTACGGTTGTTGGAGTCGACGAAGGCGGTCCCTCGGTGGTCGCGTCAGGGATCGTGCAGTTCACGTTGAAATACCAATCGCAAACCTGAAATTGTGAATGATTTTTTATATATATATGATTTTCACTGGTGGTAGGACCTCTTGGGAGTCCGCACGGGTAGGTACCACCACCCCGCCTATTTCCGCCGTGAAGCAGTAATGCGTTTCGGTTCGAAGGGTGCGGTAGCCGTTGTAACTATACCTGAGATCTTAGAACTTATATCTTGAGGTGGGTGGCGCATTTACGTTGTAGATGTCTATGGGCTCCAGTAACCACTTAACACCANTATATATATGATTTTCACTGGTGGTAGGACCTCTTGGGAGTCCGCACGGGTAGGTACCACCACCCCGCCTATTTCCGCCGTGAAGCAGTAATGCGTTTCGGTTCGAAGGGTGCGGTAGCCGTTGTAACTATACCTGAGATCTTAGAACTTATATCTTGAGGTGGGTGGCGCATTTACGTTGTAGATGTCTATGGGCTCCAGTAACCACTTAACACCAGGTGGGCTGTGAGCTCGTCCATCCATCTAAGCAATAAAAAAAATTAATGCGAATGCTTGTTTTTTTATGTATTTGTTGTTTGTTTGTTTGTCGAACCCGTCGCTTGCGACGAAGGGCTCGACGAGCAAATTAACCCTCAGACACAGCCCACTGAGTTTGTCGCCGGATCTTCTCAGTGGGTCGCGTTTCCGATCCGGTAGTAGATTCTGCAAAGCAAGGCTCTTGCTAGGGTTCCTGTTAGCAACAACGTCAGGTTTGAGCTCCGCGAGCTCACCTACTCGCCCGGTGACGCTGATATGGTCTCTCAAAACCATCGGATAAGGTAGGCAAAAAAAAACTCTGGTGGAGCATCTACAAGAGGTAGTGTGTAATGTATTTTACCTGTAATTCAAAATTGAATGCCGTGTTAGGGCCGCATTGTCTCAAAACTTTCTCGCCGTGAGCGCAGTAGTAGAATTTGGTGCAGTCCGTCTCGTGGGGCAGGAGGAGGTGCACGTGGAAGTCGGCAGGGCAGCCGTTCGGCAGGAAGGCGCCTTCGGTGGTAGGCGGCCTTGTGGTTGTGGTGCTGGGAGTCGTGACTGGGGCAGGACTGGGTGTGGTTGCGCTGGGTGACGTCACCACGGGCGTGGTCTCGGTGGGACTGGCGGTGGTCGGGCTGAGTGTTGTACTGGTTGTGCAGTTGACCATGAAAGGCCAATTGCAGACCTAAACAATGGGTTTTCAATGAGCTTCAAACAACCTTCTGTCACTAAACTATGGCAGGGGAATAGTGTTTCTAGTACACTCTTCGTAACAGACGAGCATACGGCCCACCTGATGGCAAGCGATTACCGTCGCCCATGGACGTCAGCAATACCAGGGGCAGAGACAAGCCGCTGCCTACTACTTAATATCCACAAGCCTTGTTTGAAGAAGGACATGTCATAGCGCGCTCGGGAATTCCAAAGCCGAATGGTGCGTGGCAAAAATTATCTCTGGAAACGCACTGTGGATGAACGCAGTGGCTCCAAAACTATTATCATGCTTACTGGTTAGATATCTGTTTGTAGTAAATACAGACGTGCTATATACATTACGTTAACCGTACTGTGTGGGACACCAAGAAGTGGGGGTTTTTTGACAACCAAATCCATTATTATAAACGGCAAACCAACGCAAAGACTGCGCATGAGCAGAGCCCCCAATTTACATGAATTGAAGAAGATATTGAGAATATTTCATCGAATTTTGTCAAAGATGTTACTGGTGGTAGGACCTCTTGGGAGTCGCATGGGTAGGTACCACCACCCTGCCTATTTCTGCCGTGAAGCAGTAATGCGTTTCGGTTCGAAGGGTGGGGCAGCCGTTGTAACTATACTGAGACCTTAGAACTTATATCTCAAGGTGGGTGGCGCATTTACGTTGTAGATGTCTATGGTCTCCAGTAACCACTTAACACCAGGTGGGCTGTGAGCTCGTCCACCCATCTAAGCAATAAAAAATAAAAAACCTGTTAAGCCCTGATGAGGTATGCCTATTTCAGTTTCTTTGAGGCATGGGACAAAGTGTGGCAAAGCTTTTGCGCCTTAATACGGATAAAGGCATTCACGTCATGTGGTGTCTATATGCCTTTGCAACCCTCAGTGTGCTTGTGCGAGTTTTTTAAAGTTTTCGATAGCGTAAAAGTTAACTCAAATTTGTATGGAGTTGGAACGTTTGCCTACGTTTGCCGGTAGGGGCGCTGTTCGATTTGAGTTAACTTTTACGCTATCGATAACGTTAAAAAACTCGCACTGAGCACACTGATATCGAGTGGGCCGATAATGTTTTCTTACTGTTTGATTTCTAACATGTTAAATACTATTCTTATGATATTTGGTATTGGTGGTAGGGTGTTGTGCAGTTCACTATGGATGGCCAGTTACAGATCTGATAGAAGATTTTATTTTGCTTACACTGACAAGATGGGGGGGGGGGGCTATCATTCTCATCATTGTGTTACTAACCTGTAAAGCGAAATCGAAGTACAGTCCTCCACTGCAAGTCTTGAGCACCAGGTTCCCGTGTGTGCACTGGTAGAACTTCGTGCAGTCATACTCGTGCGGGACCAACCAATGCACGTGGATGTCTTTAGGACAGCCATTTGGCAGGAAATCGGAACCAGGCGGTGACGTCGGGGCTGGTGACGTCACGGGTGATGACGTTGTGGGTGGCACGGTCTCAGGTAGAACTGTCGGTGGTTGGGTTGGTACTGGTGCAGGATGTGTGGTGACCTCGGGTGCTGGTGGCCTTGTTGTGCAATTCACTGCTGATGGCCAGTTACAGATCTGAAAAAAAAGTATTCTTTTTGAATACACTGATTGAGCGGCAGAATCCTCGAATTCCCTACCAAGGCATCGCTTCCGAACATCTTCAGGGCAGGATCTGTGCGTTCGCGTCGAGGATGAAGAGTAAGGACCAGGCCCTCGGTCCTGACAGCGTCTTATCGGAATCGGAGTGACCGTGTTCTTGTACCTCGACCTCGAATTGGACGATCGTTGGAACTTTTGAGCTCTGATTTTCGATGCTTGCGATGCTCGACTTCAGCGAGTCCACAATCTTACAACAAGAGGCGATGGAACGAGAAAGAAGGCGCCCATCCATCTCCGCAACAATGCGTCGCTGGCAGGGCGGCGGCCGGAGAAGGTATTTCGCCAGGATCCGGCCTTACTAGTGGTAGGGCCTCTTGTGAGTTCACGCGGGTAGGTACCACCGCCCCGCCTATTTCTGCCGTGAAGCAGTAATGCGTTTCGGTTTAAAGGGTGAGGCAGCCGTTGTAAGTATACTAAGACCTTAGAACTTATATCTCAAGGTGGGTGGCGCATTTACGTTGTAGATGTCTATGGGCTCCAGGAACCACTTAACACCAGGTGGGCTGTGAGCTCGTCCACCCATCTAAGCAATAAAAAAAGGTGGCGTCGTCCCCTTCCCTTAGTGTAGATTACGGGGCAACATGAGAATAGAGGCCTTGCAGCCCACTGGCAGCGCACTAGCGCGCTGTATGACAGCAGTGCTACAGAAATAGAGTTTTACGGAACTACTATGGAAGGGCGACCGGTTAGGGGTGTATCACATTTCGATCCAGCAGACTAGTTCTGGTCAGCGGGCTTTTCTGGGACACCAGCGGCACCGCCTGAGGCGGGTAGATAGGCCACCATTCCGAGACGCCCGATGTAAGAGTCGTTGACTATACCCTTCACGACTCCGTTAGCCAGGTGTTCTTGGAGAGAACTACGCGTCTGGTTGAAGCGCTGAGCACGGAATCTCCCTACCTTACCGGTCTTTGCCTCGGGCGAGGATAGGGCATCGGGCGAGAGCGCAAGGGAGACGTTTAGGAAGGAGTAGGAGGCCTTCAATATCTTTGGCCGTAGCAGGCTACATATTGTTGGGTACCTAAAAAAAACTCGTCCTTGTGTTACTAACCTGTAAAGCGAAATCGAAGTACAGTCCTCCACTGCAAGTCTTAAGCACCAGGTTCCCGTGCGTGCACTGATAGAACTTCGTGCAGTCATACTCGTGCGGGACCAACCAATGCACGTGGATGTCTTTAGGACAGCCGTTTGGTAGGAAGTCGGAACCAGGTGGTGACGTGGGGGCTGGTGACGTCACGGGTGGTGACGTTGTGGGTGGCACGGTCTCAGGTGGAACTGTTGGAGGTTGCGTTGGTACCGGTGGAGGATGTGTGGTGACCTCGGGCGCTGGTGGCCTTGTTGTGCAATTCACTGCAGATGGCCAGTTACAGCCCTGGAGACATTCAAGATTCATTCATTAACATTCGAAATTTAAAATATACTTTAAGGCTGTGAGCATCTTCTCATCGCATTTTCGGGCTCCTCAATTTAGTTTGGTACCCAGTGAAGGTTCGTCTAAGGAAGTCGCGTTCTCGCAATACGCATTTTCACAAGGGTTAAACGGATCACTTTTGTTAGGATGGAAGGATAACCGGTGGCCTTAAGGCCTTTGCATCTGAATCGCAACCCGTTGAGAAGATCTGACGAGTAAACTAGCTGGCCAGTGCTGGTGGGCTATCACGTCGAACTTTTCGGCAAGTGCAACGAGCACGGTTATCTGTGTGATGGATTGTCTTGTTCTTCGACTTTGTTTTGAGCTGACGGCTGTAACGTCTACCACTGCTGGTCCGGCGTCTCCCGGGGTGAACTAGCAAAATTAGCCAATATCCGGGTCCTTCCTGAATGCTTTCTTGGCTGGGATCGGACGTTCGAGTGGGAAAACGCTGGTAGGATTGTCTTAGTTGATTCAACCTATTCCACATATGATCTCACACGCTACACACGTTCCACACACGATCACAGGCCTAATGCGTGCAGTTTCCCACCAGGAAAAATATATGAGCCCTAATTCCAGTAAAACTACGCCTTATTTTTTACTATTTCAATATAATTTTACTAACCTGTAAAGCAAAATCGAAGTACAGTCCTCCACTGCAAGTCTTGAGCACCAGGTTCCCGTGAGTGCACTGGTAGAACTTCGTGCAGTCATACTCGTGTGGGACCAACCAATGCACGTGGATGTCTTTAGGACAGCCGTTTGGAAGAAAGTCGGAATTGGGCGGTGACGTTGGTGGCACGGTTTCAGGTGGAACTGTCGGTGGTTCGGTTGGTACTGGTGGAGGATGCGTGGTGACCTCGGGTGCCGGTGGTCTAGTTATACAGTTTACTGCAGATGGCCAGTTACAACCCTGAAAGAAGGCTCTGTTTTGTGTACACTGATAGAACGGATGTGGTGCTGGAGACGAATGCTCCGAATTCCGTGGACGGCCAAGAGGACAAATAAATCTATCCTGGATCAGCTTCGCATCTGAGTCAGGCTCTCAACAATCTGTTACCAGAGGATCCTCAGCTACTTCGGTCATATTGCCCGCCGACAGTCAGATAACTTGGACAAAGTGATTGTGATGGGCAAAGTAGAAAGAAAGAGACCCCGCGGTCGATTACCTAGCCGTAAGTGTGATCAAATAACCGCTCTAACTGGGTTGCCAGTCGCAACCGTCATTCGAGAAGCTGAGGACCGGACGAGATGGAAACAGCTCACGAAACAGGTCACGGTCAAATTTCAGGGACACGACCTTCAGTATTGAAGAAAGCGACGAAGAAGATAGAACGGAGCCGCAGGATTTTCATCTATATGTTACTTACTTGTAAATCAAAATCGAAGTACAGTCCTCCACTGCAAGTCTTCAGCACCAGATTTCCGTGAGTGCACTGATAGAACTTCGTGCAGTCATACTCGTGTGGGACCAACCAATGCACGTGGATGTCTTTAGGACAGCCATTTGGCCTGAATGAATCGTCTGTGGGTGGCGCGGTCACGCTAGGACCGCTCGAGCTAGGCGTTGTCTCGCTAGGACTTGGTGGCGTTTGGCATTGCACCGCCCACGCCCAGTTACATATCTGAAAGTTAATCTTAGTATTAGAATCTAACTCACCATAAATTAGAGTTGGTTTTAAGAAAAGGTATGTAAGTTTTTCTAATGCTTTTTTTTAGTCGCCGCCTTTTAGTAAGCGATTGACGAACCCACAAGCTTTAGAAGGCCAATACTGTTCCCCATCTTGAGGCTTGAGGTCGAAGTCTCAATTGTACCGGACCCGATGGTACCCACCTTTGATACTGATGGACACGAATGCTCCACGACTGTTAGTAGCTCTAACAGTATGATCAGAGGTAAGGACCATCGTCGAAGTCGTCGAAGAGTTAGATGTGAAGCCTGGCCTATAGCATCAGCCCACTGAGTTTCTCTCCGGATCTCAGAGGGTTATGATTCCGATGCGATATTATATGAATTCGCGAAGCTTCTGCCCTTGACTAACTAACTATACTTGAGACCTTAGAACTTATATCTCAAGGTGGGTGGCGCATTTACGTCGTAGACGTCTATGGGCTCCAGTAACCACTTAACACCAGGTGGGCTGTGAGCTCGTCCACCCATCTAATCAATAAAAAAAAACTAAATAGAAATAAAATAAACATGGCGCGTAACGGAAGAAATTAAGATGGCGCGTAACCGAAAAACGTTACATACGTTTTTCCTCCCTACGTCGATAAAGAAGTTTCACTTCAAAGAAAAAGTTAGGTTTCCTTCGGAGGCGCTTGGGTGGCTGTTAACAATCCTTACCCCTACTGGCTGAGCCCATGCTCACCCACCTGTCTTGGTAAAGCTGGAAAAGCCAGCCATCCTTTTTTCCTAAGACTGAGATATGCAGAATTGTATTATCCGTGCCAGTTCACAATACGCTCTATCATGAATGGTGTTGGAGAGTGCTTTTGACAGCCCGCTCGTAACTCAGTGACAGTGTTAATGACATGCTGAAGTATCTTACGGTTTCGAGTCAAAACTGGTCAAGCTGTTTATTGAAGACAAGGACATCGCTTTTATTAACTTCAGACGTATGTATGTTAGTATGTAACGGAATCTTTGAACATGATTTTGACCCCCTTCAAAACGTCGGATTAACTCGAAATTTGGTATACTTATTAAGTACCGATGACAATTCAATATTAAAAACAATATTGAAAAAATTTAAATACAACTAAAAAATTAAAAATAAATAATAGTTTAAAAAAACTAACAAAATACGCTTTTATAGAAAATTCAACTAAAAAATAGAAAACAAAATTTGAATTAAAGTCATTTTTTGTTAACTAAGCTAATGGCTTTTTTTTTCTTTCCCTGTGTGAAAAACAATTACCAGACGGAAATGTAATAATTTAATAACGTAAATCCGGTATTTTACATAAATTATTACAAAGTAATAAGTCTGCACTGAGTTCACACTGTTTTTTCACGTTAGATTCAATAATTAGCTGCGAAGTGTTATCTATTGAAATCATAGCGAAACAATTCCTATATCTTCTATTCCTATATCTTTCTATTTATTATCTAGAAGATTGCACAAAGTGGGAATGAGTTGCTCGCTCCGGGCATTTCAATATTGCAATAATTGTTACGTTATAATTACTTATTGTAAAAATGAATATTTAAAAAAATCTAATATTAAAAAAATAATCTATAATTTCAAAAAAATAAAGACATGCCTGCTGAGTTTCTTGCCTATTCTTCTCAGGACGGAGGCTAGTTCTTGTGAATTGGCGGTAGTTCTTTTGACGTTCAACAAGTATGTACTTTCATTTATGTTGAATAAAAAAAAAAATTTGATTTGTTTTGATATACTTGAGTCGTCTATTATCAAAGGTGGCAATCTGTGCATTTGGACAAAAAAATGTTATTGATATGTCAATACAGATTGATTTGAATATAATCGTCTCCTTCAAAGAATACGGTTCAAAACCTGCATTAAATAAAGGTTAATAATACTTAACCTGTTATTTATCTAAGATGTCGTTCAGAAGAGTTTTGTGACCGCCAATGGAATACAAAGTCAATAATTCGTTTTTCTGATTTACCAATAATTGTCCAAAAGTCACATTGCCGGCTTTGATAATAGTCGACTCACTTGTCAGTTATTTTGGCTGTGATTTCAGGGGTAATTGCCTACGAAACGATTAGACTATCTAGATATCGTAAATACATTAGAATTTTATCAATATTAGCAGATTACACAGCGCGCTATCGCCTTCATGTTGACCAAGAAAGTGTTTGCATTAAAAACTGATGGTAGGACCTCTTGTGAGTCCGCGCGGGTAGGTACCACCGCCCCGCCTATTTCTGCCGTGAAGCAGTAATGCGTTTCGGTTTGAAGGGTGGGGCAGCCGTTGTAACTATACTGAGACCTGAGAACTTATATCTCAAGGTGGGTGGCGCATTTACGTTGTAAATGTCTATGGGCTCCAGTAACCACTTAATACCAGGTGGGCTGTAAGCTCGTCCACACATATAAGAAAAAAAAAAAAAAAAAGCTATTAATATTAATTAACTTGGAAAAAAACATGCAAAGTCATCCGGGAATGTGTGTGTTATCATCATCAGTGTACCGGAGATTGATAAAGATACTTCTATACCAGCGGTCGGAGAACTTTTTTAATTATTAACCCAAAATATTTTTGTGTAAGTTGATATTACACCATGGCGACGCGACGAACAAAAAAAAAAAACAAAATCGCTTCTTTTTAGTATCTTTCATATTATAGCCCCCATGATAATTTTGATAAGAAAACAATAACTAAAAATTTAACGATTCTAAAGAAATTTCACTTCAATGTATACTTTTTACTCACAAAAGCTTCATTTTTAACCCCCGAAAATTTCATTTTACCCCATTTGGAGTAATTTACCCCGGTTCCCCGACCGCTGCTCTATACGTTTAAATATCTATACTAATATTATTTGAATTGTTGAGTTTGTTTGTTTGAACGCGCTAATCTCAGGAGCTACTTACTGGTCCGATTTGAAAAATTCTTTCAGTGCCGGTAAGACCAATGCAAGTGGAGCACCAATAAATAATGTTGAAAAAAATATTTTCACTTTCTACGTAAATGGAGTGGGGGTAAAATTTAGCGTTATGCCAAAGTAACCATTCCACGCGGACGAAGTCGCGGGCAATAGCTAGTGTACATATATAGATAATAAACACCCGGACAGAGAGCAAACCAAACCTGTTCATCAAAAGAATGCTTGCCGATTTGGGAATCGAACCCACGACCCTCGGCGCAAGTCAGGGCAGCTAACTTCTACACCACCGAGTCAGGCTTTTGATTTGTATTTTAATTACGACACACTTATTATCTGTATTTATGAAACATGAAACATTACAGGGCCTCTTGTGAGTCCGCGCGGGTAGGTACTACCACCCTGCCTATTTCTGTCGTGAAGCAGTAATGCGTTTCGATTTGAAGGGGGGGGGGGGGTTGTAACTATACTTGAGACTTTTGAGCTTATATCTGAAGTTGGGTGGCGCATTTACATTGTAGTTGTCTACGGGCTCTGGTAACCACTTAACACCAGGTGGGCTGTGAGCTCGTAATCTCTAAGCGTACCTAACGTACCTCTAAGCAATAAAAAAAATATGAAAACAACAGATATTCCGTTATTTTATAATAATCAAATGATAATAGTTTTGGGCTCGGCAAAATGTAGAATGATTTATTGATAATTAAAACAATGACAGGTCTATTTCTTCTAATATCATTCGTTTGAGTAAAACATGACGACTCATGCCAGTCTCTTCATTTTTCCGAGTCAATAATCTATAATAAATACGGATCATTTATAAACACTATAATTAATGATAACTAGAGGTCCCACAGTAGTCGAAATTTGACTATAATGAAATTGGAATTGTAAGTTTGTACACATACTATAATCACAAATTTCGCCAAGGCTACACTATAAAAAATATTAATAAAGACAAACAATATTTAATCTATTCTCAATTTGACCACAGACGTCAAGAACAAAAGTTTGACAATAAATAGTATGCATGCGTGTGTGCGTCAAATACATGGTATGTAGTGTGTGTAATGTTTTCTTTATTGATTTAATGTATCTTTTACGCAATAGTTAAAAAAAAATTGCATTGTGCACCTCTTCTCTATATTCTCTATAAGTGTTGAAAATTTCATACTCCTCCGTCCTCGCAATTTTCGTAAAAAGGGATACAAAGTTTTTGCTTCACGTATTAATATATAGATTACCTGAGCTTTGAAATCGAAGAGCGTACCACCAGCGCACGCCTGCAGAACCTTTCTACCGTTGCTGCNTACGCAATAGTTAAAAAAAAATTGCATTGTGCACCTCTTCTCTATATTCTCTATAAGTGTTGAAAATTTCATACTCCTCCGTCCTCGCAATTTTCGTAAAAAGGGATACAAAGTTTTTGCTTCACGTATTAATATATAGATTACCTGAGCTTTGAAATCGAAGAGCGTACCACCAGCGCACGCCTGCAGAACCTTTCTACCGTTGCTGCATGAGTAGAACTTGGAGCAGTCCGTTTCGTGGGGGAGCAGCAGGTGGATGTGGAAGTTTGAGGGGCAGCCGTTCGGTAGATACTGGGCCGATGACGCAGCAATTAGTGTCAGGAATATTATCGCTTTGTACATAATCTGGCTGTGGAGAAGAAACGCCGGTCATTAACTTACTTCGGTCCCAGAATACTAGTTGCCGCTCCGTTTTTGACCCTCGCAAGAGACTGAGGTCTTGGCGACAGCATCAAGGGGGTGTTTTTTTTTATTGCTTAGATGTGTCGACGAGCTCACAGCCCACCTGGTGTTAAGTGGTTACTGGAGCCCATAGACATCTACAACGTAAATGCACCACACACCTTGAGATATAAGTTCTAAGGTCTCCAGCATCACGATGGGACGGTACCCGGCGGCAGTATCCGCCGGGCGCCCAGGTACCACCACCCTGCCTATTTTTGCCGTGAAGCAGTAATGCGTTTCGGTTTGAAGGGTGGGGCAGCCGTTGTAACTATACTGAGACCTTTGAACTTATATCTCAAGGTGGGTGGCGCATTTACGTTGTAGATGTCTATGGGCTCCAGTAACCACTTAACACCAGGTGGGCTGTGAGCTCGTCGACACATCTAAGCAATAAAAAAAAACACCCCCTTGATGCTGTCGCCAAGACCTCAGTCTCTTGCGAGGGTCAAAAACGGAGCGGCAACTAGTATTCTGGGACCGAAGTAAGTTAATGACCGGCGTTTCTTCTCCACAGCCAGATTATGTACAAAGCGATAATATTCCTGACACTAATTGCTGCGTCATCGGCCCAGTATCTACCGAACGGCTGCCCCTCAAACTTCCACATCCACCTGCTGCTCCCCCACGAAACGGACTGCTCCAAGTTCTACTCATGCAGCAACGGTAGAAAGGTTCTGCAGGCGTGCGCTGGTGGTACGCTCTTCGATTTCAAAGCTCAGGTAATCTATATATTAATACGTGAAGCAAAAACTTTGTATCCCTTTTTACGAAAATTGCGAGGACGGAGGAGTATGAAATTTTCAACACTTATAGAGAATATAGAGAAGAGGTGCACAATGCAATTTTTTTTTAACTATTGCGTAAAAGATACATTAAATCAATAAAGAAAACATTACACACACTACATACCATGTATTTGACGCACACACGCATGCATACTATTTATTGTCAAACTTTTGTTCTTGACGTCTGTGGTCAAATTGAGAATAGATTAAATATTGTTTGTCTTTATTAATATTTTTTATAGTGTAGCCTTGGCGAAATTTGTGATTATAGTATGTGTACAAACTTACAATTCCAATTTCATTATAGTCGAATTTCGACTACTGTGGGACCTCTAGCTATCATTAATTATAGTGTTTATAAATGATCCGTATTTATTATAGATTATTGACTCGGAAAAATGAAGAGACTGGCATGAGTCGTCATGTTTTACTCAAACGAATGATATTAGAAGAAATAGACCTGTCATTGTTTTAATTATCAATAAATCATTCTACATTT
>NW_021011536.1:286604-312683 GCF_003987935.1 Bombyx mandarina
GACGAGCTCACAGCCCACCTGGTGTTAAGTGGTTACTGGAGCCCATAGACATCTACAACGTAAATGCACCACACACCTTGAGATATAAGTTCTAAGGTCTCCAGCATCACGATGGGACGGTACCCGGCGGCAGTATCCGCCGGGCGCCCAGGTACCACCACCCTGCCTATTTTTGCCGTGAAGCAGTAATGCGTTTCGGTTTGAAGGGTGGGGCAGCCGTTGTAACTATACTGAGACCTTAGAACTTATATCTCAAGGTGGGTGGCGCATTTACGTTGTAGATGTCTATGGGCTCCAGTAACCACTTAACACCAGGTGGGCTGTGAGCTCGTCCAGCCATCTAAGCAATCAAAAAAAAGTTTTCCTGGTCGCGGTAGTAAAAATAGTTGCAATTGCGTCCGGGATTCGCGAAGGCTGATAACAATAACAGTACGGTACTAACGAAGCGACAGAATTTCACTCAACATTCATCTTTGCTTGCGTTGTATCTGTCTTATGATATTAGCACGTCATTACGGATCCTCCCGATCCATTAACGGTGATTTTAGGTATCTCAAGCACCGATCACCGTCCTCGTCGAACCCGTCGCTTGCGACGAAGGGCTCGACGAGTAAATTAACCCACAGACACAGCCCACTGAGTTTCTTGCCGCATCTTCTCAGTGGGTCGCGTTTCCGATCCGGTGGTAGATTCTGCGAAGCACGGCTCTTGCTAGGGCCAGTGTTAGCAACACTTCTGGTTTGAGCCCCGTGAGCTCACCTACACGTTAAGGCGAAGTTGAATAGCAAGGCTATCAGCATAAGTAAGGAAAAAAGAAATTATATCGAGAGGCGAAAGGCTATTTGATTTAAGCTACATTTCACTGAATACTCAATATTTATCTTTGTAATTAAAAGTCCGTTTTATTTGTTTTTTAGCATCAAACTTCAATTATGTTTACTCCATTCAAATAACTAAAGAAGTTTTTGGGTCATGATCATTTTTATCAAAATTTTAAACTTTAAATGGCTCTCGTATAAAGTTGCAAAAATGTCGCCTTTTTGATTGCTTAGATGGGTGGACGAGCTCACAGCCCACCTGGTGTTAAGTGGTTACCGGAACCCATAGGCCTCGATAACGTAAATACCGCCACCCACCTTCTAATGTCTATCTTGAAATATAAGTTCTAAGGTCTCAGTATAGTTACAACGGCTACCCCGCCCTTCAAACCGAAACTCATTACTGCTTAAAGGCAGAAATAGGCAGGGTGGTGATGCCTACCCGTGCGGACTCACAAGAGGTCCTACCACCAGTGATTACGCAAATTATAATTTTGCGAGTTTTGATTTTTATTACACGATGTTATTCCTTCATCATGAAAGTCAATCGTGAACATTTGTTAAGTACGTATTTCATTAGGAAAATTGGTACCCGCCTGCGGGATTCGAACACCGGTGCATCGCTACATACGAATTCACCATTTGCACCGCCTTATCCTTTAGACCACGACGACTTAATTTAATAAATTTGTGGTGGTAGAGCATATTATGAACCCACACAGCTGAATCTACTTATATCTCGCGAAACAGTAATGGCTCCGGAACCCATAAATAAAATTGCTGCTTAAAATACGATCGAGAAATCGACGCTATTAATTACGTCAGGTGACTCCGGCTACCACTTAATACTAAATGCGATGAGAACCTGTCTACACATCTACAGCTAATTATCTATTGAATAGACGGGTCAATGAACCTAGGGCCAACCCACTGGTAAGTGGTCACCAGAATCCAGGCATAACAACTTCAATTTCACTATTATACAGCATAACAAATGTCCTTTCAAAGCGATACCAAAGAACACGCGTCTTGAAATAAAAATTAAAAAAAAAAAACACGCGTCTTTAAAAAAAAAACACTTTTCTTCACTTTACATGTGAGCGACACCAAAAAAAAAAACAATCACATTTATTTTTATTAGTTTCAATCCAAACTAAATCAGTCACAATAGAGTGTTATTGGTAAAACAATTCCTTTTCCGTCCGGGCGTAGCTAGAATAACCTCTTAGGTTACCAGCGGAGAAATATAGAAAAAAAAAGCACAAATCTAATAATATTTTTTTTCTATTTTTTACCTTAACATTTCGAAGATACGTTCACATATTGCTTGCTGAACGAGCACCGGGCTACATTTGAACGTTAACTTTTATACATTTTATCATTTATCAGATCAATTCAATGTTATCATCACTTAATAAACCATCTATGAATTAAAATCTAACGTAATACAACAAAAAAAAAAGGATATGTTTTTTGATTCCAATGTCGTTTTAAGGGCACACTTTCTTGTTGGTCTTCTATTTTATTTTTCGCGCGCTTTTTCCGAATTCCGCTAATTTATTTATTTTTTGGTACACTCACTCAAAGGTTTTGTTTTTATTTCAATATGGCAGCCGGCGCAATTAATACCAATGTCGATTTTGATTTTCTTTTTTATTAAAGATAAGAGCTAGAAGAATTGTAACTGTAGTTTATAAAGCACATTAACCGAATTGTTTTTCGTATATCGGCGTTTCCGCGGGCGGAGCAAGGCGCCGTGTACCGTCAAGATCTGTTTTCAGATCTCGTTTGAAGGATCGTGTGTCGGGGGAAAGCTAAAGTCTTTACCGAAGATGACCGGTTTGTTGGCAGTGCAGAATAACGCGACTATTCCGTAAATCAAAATCACATACAATTCTTCTAAGCGCCTAAGCATTGGAATTAAACCAGACTCACACGCGACTGTCTACGTAATATAGAATTAGTTAATAATTAAAATATTTAGGGGATTCTTAAGACGATTCTTAGTTTTATAATTAAACTAAATTATTAAGTGGCAATGGGCCGGTCACATCTGTCGAGCCAGCGACGCCAGGTGGGGGAGGAAAGTCCTCGAATGGAGGCCACGGATAGGTACCAGGAGCGTGGGGCGTTCTCCAACCAGGTGGACTGACGACTTAGTGCGCACGGCGGGAAGTCGTTGGATGCGGAAGGCGGAGGACCGCATTATGTGGAAGACATTGGGGAAGGCCTATGTCCAGCAGTGGGCAGATAAAGGCTGATGATGATGATGATGATGATGAATTAAACTAGTGACTCGCTCTCGCTTCGCTTCGGGAATTGTAATCTATTTATTGATACCAGATGCAATAAAAGCATTTATTTCGATATAAGGATCAATCTGTTACTACCGAATTGCGTTAGAAATAAATTATCTATTTTTATTGTATTTATAGTTCAATATTTTAACGATAATGCTTTAGACATAAAACATAGATATATGCTGGCGCGGCGGTAGGACTATTTAAGATAAACATATCCATAATAGATTATATACGTGTAATTTTAGCGGTATTTGCACCGCACGCCAGAATACCTCGCAGATGGCAGACTTTTTCTCTACTTAATTGACACTTATCGTTATATTTTGGGTGAATTACCCACTACTATCTAATATATAAAATTCTCGTGTCACAATGTTCGTTCCCATCTCCTCCGAAACCGCTTGACCGATTCTCATGAAATTTTTTATGCATATTCAGTAAGCCTGAGAATCGGCTACTATCTATTTTTCATACCCCTAAGTGATTAGGGTTGTCCACCCTTAACATATTTTTTTTTATTTGGAATTTTTGTTGTTGTTATAATGAGGTATTATGTGGTTGAATGAGGTTTTGTTATTTTTATTATATATTCCCTCATCGTTCACAGCACTACATATCTCTTTCACTCATTTACCACATCCTTACACACTAACAATAAGTTAGTTTTTTTTTCTACACTAGAAATTCCCTAGAAATCTTATATATGGCAAAACAATGTTTGCCGGGTCAGCTAGTATCTTTATAAATTACTAGCGGCCCGCTCCGGCTCCGCTCGGGTCTTTAACAAAAAATTCAACGATATTTGACGTTGTTTCATTTTTTTCAATAAAATAACACTTATTGCGGCATAACTATAATAGTTAGACATATGCTGTCGCGACACTTTTTCTAAATAATAATGTGTTCTACAAAGTCGTAGTACACTATTTTATTCTATCATCAATAGTTTTCGCAGGGCACGTGATATAAAGAATATTTTAGGTAATTTATTTACACCTTGGGTTACATTATTGGAGTTTTAGTAAGGATCCCTAATTTTTTTCAAAAAAGGTTATAGCCTATGTCACTCGAAACTAGTGTAGCTTTCAAACAGTGAAAGAATTTTTCAAATCGGTTCAGTAGTTTCAGAGCCTATTTAATACAAACAAACCCATAGACGTCTACAACGTAAATGCGCCGCCCACCTTGAGATATAAATTCTAAGGTCTCAAGTATAGTTACAGCGGCTGCCCCACCCTTCAAACCGAAACGCATTACTGCTTCACGGCAGAAATAGGCAGGGTGGTGGTACCCACCCGCGCGGACTCACAAAAGGTCCTACCACCAGGAGGTCCTACCATCCTCTTTATAATATTAGTATAGATAGTGTACGTGTTACTCTGATGTGTAAGCTATATGGTAAAGTTTCATTAAAATCCATTCTGTAGTTTTTGCGTGAAAGAGATACAAACATACATCCATACATTCTTACAAACTTTCACATTAATAATATTAGTAGGATGATTCCAATGTAACGACCTACCCGTGCGGACTCACAAGAGGTCCTACCACCAGTCATAATTTAAAACTATCGGTTACAGAGTTAATTCTTCTTTGTGCAGTTGACATCCACTTCTCAACTGTAATTCACGAAGGCTTTAGGCTTTTTAATGCCGCAACACTAAGCACCCTTTTTAAACAAAAGGATAAGGTGGCAGCGGATTGGCTCTGCCCCTGGCATTGCTGAAGTCCACGGGCGACGGTAACCATTAGTTATCAGGTGGGTCGTATGCTCGTCTTGCCTATAAGGGCAATAAAAAAAGATTGGTGGCCCGATAGATACCTTTTCCTGCTTCGCCGGGACAGGTGAGGTAGCAGTCGGTAAGGGTAGGGTTTGTTAACAGCTGCCCGAGTGTCTCCGAAAACCTAAACAGCTCAAATGCAATATTTTTTTCCCTGATAGCCTTGAGAGGCTATTTCAGCGTAACCTTAACTAGTAGGTGAGCTCACGGGCTCTAATCTGACGACGTTACTAACACGAACCCTAGCAAGAGCCGTGCTTCGCAGAATCTACCACCGGATTGGAAACGCGACCCACTGAGAAGATCCGGCGAGAAACTCAGTGGACTGTGTCTGTGGGTTAATTTACTCGTCGAGCCTTACGTCGCAAGCGACGGGTTCGACGAGGACGGTGACCGGTGCTTGAGGTACCTAAAAGCACCGTTAGTGGATCGGGAGGATCCGAGATGACTAATGCTTCGCGGATCTACTGCATCAGAATCATAAGCCGCTAAGTAGATCTCACAGAAACTCAGCGGTCTGATATTTAAAACGCGATAACTTTCTTTTTGTTTTTATTTTTTTATTGCTTAGATGTGTGGACGAGCTCACAGCCCACCTAGTGTTAAGTGGTTACTGGAGCCCATAGACATCTACAATGAGATATAAGTTCCAAGATCTTAGTATAGTTACAACGGTTGCCCTACTCTTGAGACCGAAACACATTACTGCTTCACGGCAGAAACAGATAAGGCGGTGGTACCTACCCGCGCGGACTTAACTAAACGCCTTATCGAATCAGAAAACAAGTTCCTAAATGTATTCAAGAAATACAATTTCGATATCGAAGATCTGTAGGTTTTTTTTTTATTATTTACCCAAATGAGTTATTAGTGTGACTTCATAAATAATAACTTCGATAGATACGTATAGTGAAATCGCGAATGTAAGCGGTGTCTGTACGTGCGTGGATTTTAATAATTAATCAAGAATGAATGTATTTTAACGGTCGACAAACGTCCATGGGCGACAGTAACCACTCATCATCAGGTGGCATCTCGTTTTGACCATCGCACCGCCCGCCACCAGAGTAGAGTTCATCCATACTACCTGGAACAACTGCGGTCATCCACAGTGCGTTTCCAGAGGGCTTTTTTGCCATCTTCAAACGAAGCTTGTGGAGAGTATTAAACGATAGGCAGCGGCTTGACTCTGCCCCTGGCATTGCTGAAGTCCATGGGCGACGGTAACCACTCACCATCAGGTGGGCCGTATGCTCGTCTGCCTACAAGGGCAATAAATAAATAAAAAGGTGGGCCGTACGCTAGTCTGACTACACGAGTAAAAAACGAAAAACAAAAAATCTGGTCAATTTTTTTGGGCGCAATTTGGAAAGTGAGTTCTCCTCTCCAACTTTAAGACATGAGGTCAAAATCTCAATTGTACTGTATAGCGGCTGCCCCACTCTTCAAAACGGGAAGGTGGTACTGCTCCAACGAATAGACCTGACCTGGGGGTATAGAGGGAGACTAACTCGCCCTACCATAATCATCTCAGCCTGTCCATTGTCCACTGCTGAACGTAGGTCTATCCAACTGCTCTCCAGTAAGGTGGGTCCGTTTCCACTTGCATCCAACGTGACCCAGCGATTTTCAATAGGTCCATCGGTCAACCACAAATTCCAAAAAAAAATCTTTGGACCCTAATGAACTTTTATACCTTACGATTTATTTACGTCGCTGTCATATCCCGGGCCCTAGGTCCTTCGGTCAACCACTAATACCAAAAAAAAAATCCTTGGTCCCTAATGAACTATTATACCGTACGATTTTATTTAAGTCACTGTTATATCCCGGGTTGGTTTTTTTTCAATATCATTAAAGCTGCTAATTTATGCGACTTTCTTAAGCAAAGCACAATTCCGATCTTTTATACCGTACGATTTATTGAAGTCACTGTTATATCCCGGGTTGTTTTTTTTTCAATATCATTCAAGCTGCTAATTTATGTGACTTTCTTACGCAATCACGATTCCGAACTTTTATACCGTACGATTTATTGAAGTCGCTGCTATATCCCGGGTTGTTTTTTTTTTTCAATATCATTAAAGCTGCTAATTTATACGCAAGCATAATATTCGAGTAAATTATTATAAAAAAATACGTAAGTTGTAAAGTGCCCATTTCTGATGATAAGCCGCAATCAGTTTCGGTTCGAAGGGTGGTAGAACTCACCATTAAGGCGGATGACGGCATTCACGCTGTTCATAACCACTTAACTTAGCACTTAGCGGTAGGCAGCGGCTTGGCTCTGACCCTGGCATTGCTGAAGTCCATGGGCGACGGTCCCACTCACCATCAGGTGGGCCGTATGCTGGTCCGCCTACAAGGGCAATAAAAATATATATATATATACTTAACACCAGGTGGGCGGTGAGATCGTACACCCATCGAGGCAATAAAAAAAAGTTCAGCGGCTTTAATTCAAAATCGTCCATTATTACACTTTTAGATTTGAAAGAAAGAAACACTAATTTGTTGAAAACAGTTAAATAGCGATTGGAAGCGACTTGATCGATGTCCAAGAGCGACAGGAACCACCCAACAAATTGTTGGGCCGCGAGGTCAAGCTTCCCTTCGACGATATGAAAAAAAAAGTTATCATTGTCAGTTAAGTTCACTTTCCCGCCGAAAACTATTCACTGTTATTTGACTCAACGACAAAATATTCTAACTATCGAAATGTTAATAAGGTACTATATTAAAATAAATTACGTTCGATTTTGCGAATCAAATATTATGTACCTACGCTTTTAAAGAACAAACAGTTAAAATTAAAATGTTACATAAATCAAATTTCGAAAAATGGGAGAACGTCAAATTTGACAAATTTCACAGATAAAAATAATTTAACACAGGGCACTGACCTCCGTTACGCTTGTACCACAGAGGTCAGTGCCATAGAGATAGAAACATCAGAGAAAAAAATAAATAAACCGGCCGTAAATAAAATGCTTTGTTTCCCTCCAAAACATTTTTTTTATTGGGAAGCCTAGTTGACACGGCTGACGCGGTGTCTAAGCGAATAAAAAAAAAAAAATTTGCACAATTTACTTTTTTTTTATTAGCCTTTTTACGGTTAAAAAAAGGTTTTCCTTAAATAGATTGATTGAACACTCTGCCTTTGAGGAAAAAAATAGTAGTTCAGTTGTACTGAATTCAATAATACTGTGTAAAATAATAATTTGTGGAAAATAAAGGCTTTAAATGTTTTCTTAAGAGTGTAGAGAAAACGCAAATACGTATTGTAGTAGTTTAAAGTAGTAAGAAGAGCATTCGTGTTGAGCGATGCACCGGTGTTCGAATCCCTCAGGCGGGTACCAATTTTTCTAATGAAATACGTACTTAACAAATGTTCACGATTGACTTCCACGGTGAAGGAATAACATCGTGTAATAAAAATCAAACCCACAAAATTATAATTTGCGTAATTACTTGTGGTAGGACCTCTTGTGAGTCCGCACGGGTAGGTACCACCGCCCTGCCTATTTCTGCCGTGAAGCAGTAATGCGTTTCGGTTTGAAGGGTGGGGCAGCCGTTGTAACTATACGAGTGAGACCTTAGAACTTATATCTCAAGGTCAACACCAGGTGGACTGTGAGCTCGTCCACCCATCTAAGTAATAAAAAAAAAGTATTTTATAATTGTTCAACCATTTTTAGAACATTCCATATAATTATACATATATGTCTTTAGAATAATAGCATTATTTAAAGTCGAATTTTGATAGTTGAACGGACGCCACTTTAATTAATTACCCAGGTTGTTTGAACCACGCCCGAGGTATGGCACGACTACATCGGGCATCAACCCAGCACGTCAGACCAGAATCATAGACCCGTGAGATGAATTATTGCTGGTGGTAGGACCTATTGTGAGTACGCGCGGGTAGGTACCACCGCCCTGCCTATTTCTGCCGTGAAGCAGTAATGCGTTTCGGTTTGAAGGGCGGGGCAGCCGTTGTAACTATTCTGAGGCGTTAGAAGTTTATATTTCAAGGTGGGTGGCGCATTTGCGTTGTAGATGTCTATGGGCTCCAGTAACCACTCAATACCAGGTGGGCTGTGAGCTCGTCCATCCATCTAAGGAATAAAAAAAACATTCAACATTAGTTACGGCAGAACATAATCTTTAAATATAAAAATGAATTGCTGTTCGTTAGTCTCGCTAAAACTCGAGAATAGCTGAACCGATTTGGCTAATTTTGGTCTTGAATTATGCGACTTTACTTTGTGGTAGTTCATGCAAGGTTTAAACGGTAGATAAATATGAACATTCTCGGAATTAAATAAAGTTTAGGTCCTCTATTTATCGACTGAGGCACTACAAAGTCTGCCGGGTCAGCTAGCTAGTTTAAAATAGATGTTTTGTGTTGTCTGTATCGGCCAAATCTATGGCATCCATAATTTCCAGTTTTAAAACGAAAAAAAAATTAATACACTCTATTATTTTAGATTGAATTAACGTATAACTTTATTTATTATACGGTCGATTAAAACGATATTATCGAAATATCAACCAATCGTGTTTAATTAATGTAATTTGTAAACATAATTGGCTTATGTCAATTCACTTTTCCCGGAATAGATTATCCATTCGATAATAATTTTTTTTTTTTTTTTTTACGTACAAAGAGTATATGCGCAAATTTAACCACAGATAAAACTAGATAGAGATCTTTTGTAGATTCGAAACTGCTAATCAGTAGGGCTTTATAAAAAATATTTTAACTATGCGTGTCCAATCACAGCGGTTTGAATGTGTAATTCTTAGTTTTTTTTTAACACAGACTCAATACTAGTTTTTTATACTTAAAGCATTTTTCTTGGCTATAGGCTATAGGAAGGCTTTATAACATCACGCTAAGACTAATACAAGCGGAGTACCAATTAACGAATGTTTCAAATTCGGGGTTTTTTTCCTTTTGAGAGCTTCGGCTGCGTCCGCTGCGGTTAAAGTTAAAGTTTTAACTTTAAGTTAAAGTTTTTTTTAAAAAAACGGTTAAAGTTACACTAAAATTATGTATGACAAAATTGTTCTCCTTTAAAAGTTTAAAAAAAAAATCCTGGACAGTCATCATCATCATCATTATCCTGCCCTTCTCCCAGTCAACTGGGGTCGGCGCAACATGTTTGCTCTTTCCACACTCTTCTATCATATACCATTTCTTCGCTCACTCCCCTCCTACCCATATCGTCTTTCACATAATCCATCCATTTCTTCTTAGGTCTACCTCTTCCTCTAAATCCTTCCACATTCATAGTTAACACTCTCTTAACAACCTCATTTTGATTTCGTCCATACCATCCCAAACGCGCACTCCAGCTTCTCTGTCACAGGTGCCACTTTCAGACTTCCTCTAACATATTCATTCCGTATTCTATCCATTCTCGTTACTCCACACATCCGTCGCAACATTCGCATCTCTGCTGCATGCAATCGCCTTTCATCAGTATGTCTATATTTAAAGGTTGGCTCACTATAACGTTTTTTATGCTAACCAAATTTGTTCTAATATAAAGCATTATTTGTGAAGGTGTTTTTTTATAAAGATGATATTATTAATACCTATCCAAATAAATACGTTATTCATTACAACATTGAAACACCCAAGCAAGATAGGCTTTGACAATCATAGATCTTTCTTGATCAGATCTTGATAATTACAGGACCATTCGGGAAGTTTACCTTTTCGGACAAAAAAAAAAAAAAGGATTATCAGAATCGGTTCAAGCATTGTCGAGAAATCGGTGTACGTTCACCGATTTCCACATAGATAAAAAAATTATGGTCGAATTGAGAACTTCCTCTTTTGAAGTCGGTTAAAAAGCGTGATTTTGGTACCTTGAATAGCTCCTTAACATTATATTTTTCAAAAATATTTTCACTTTCTATGTAAAATGAAGAGGTCGGTTTTTTTTTTTGGTTTTTTTTCCTACCTATGCTGATAGCCTTGAGAGGCTATTTCAGCTTCACCCTAACGTGTGTAGGTGAGCTCGTAGGTCTCAAACCGGAGTGTTGCTAAAACTAACCCTAGCAAGAGCAGTGCTTCGCAGAATCTACCACCGGATCGGAAACGCGACCCACTGAGAAGATCCGGCGAGAAACTCAGTGGGCTAAGAGGCAGGTAAATTTTTTTTATTTTTTATTACTTAGATGTGTGTTTTTATTACTTAGACGATCTCACAGCCCACCTGGTGTTAAGTGGTTACTGGAGCCCATAGACATCTACAACGTAAATGCGCCACCCACCTTGACATATCAGTTGTAAGATCTCAGTATAGTTACAACGGGTGCCCTACCCTTCAGACCGAAACGCATTACTGCTTCACGGCAGAAATAGGCAGGGCGATGGTACCTACCCGCACGGACTCACAAGAGGTCCTACCACCAGTAAAATTTAGCGTTACGCCAAAGTGACTATTTCACGCGGACGATGTCGCGGGCAAAAGCTAGTAAAGTATATTTCACTAATAAAGATAATTACAGTTAAACTTCAACATCGTAAATCGGTTTTATAGCCGCTTTTATCTAAACAATTGTAGTGATAAAGTTATGTGATTTAAAGTTTCTTTTTGTCGGGTATCAAATCAAATCAAATAAAAAAAAAAAAAAACAACATAAATGAAAATAGACTAGAGGTCCCGCAGTAGTCGAAATTCGACTATAATCAATTGGAATTGTAAGTTTGTACACTATTATGATTGTATTTTATACTTCTATAATCACAAATTTCGCCAAGACTACACTATAAAAAATATTAATAAAGACAAACAATATTTAATCTTTTTTTTTTTTTTTCTTACCTATGCTGATAGCCTTGAGAGGCTATTTCAGCTTCGCCCTAACGTTAGTAGGTGAGCTCGCGGTGCTCAACCGGAGAGTTGCTAACACTGACCCTAGCAAGAGCAGTACTTCGCAGAATCTACCACCGGATCGGAAACGCGACCCACTGAGAAGATCCGGCGAGAAACTCAGTGGGCTGTGTCTATGGGTTAGTTTGCTCGTCGAGCCCTTCGTCGCAAGCGACGGGTTCGACGAGGACGGTGACCGGTGCTTGTGGTGCCTAAAAACACCGTTAATGGATCAGGAGGATCCGTAATGACGTGCTTTGGGCGATGTCGACGGTTTACCATTCGGTCTACCGGGTCGGGTATGTAATTAATTTCCAGCGGCTACGGCTATTTAATCTATTCTCAATTTGACAATAAATAGTATGCATGCGTGTGTGCATCAAATACATGGTATGTAGTGTGTGTAATGTTTTCTTTATTGATTTCATGTATCTTATATACATTATTTTAAAAAAATATTAGCATTGTGCACTTCTTCTCTATATTCTCTATGAGTGTGGAAAAATTCATAGTTCTCCGTCCGCGCAATTTTCGTAAAAAGGGATACAAAGTTTTTGCTTCACGTATTAATATATAGATACTTGTTGAACGTCAAAAGAACTACCGCCATTTTATTCTTATTTACGTAGAGAATATATGTTTCAAAAGAAAATCAAAATGTAGGTCAAAAGAGAGAGAGAGAGAGAGATTTTATTGAAACCCAAAATACAATTAACATCGATAATTAGTCAACAGGCTGGTATTGTTATAAAATAGGTTGTCTCATCGCTTAAAACGATCTCTTCCAGACAACCGTCTTATCTACAGAATTTCTGAAATAGATACAGCTGATATGTTGCGATATACAATATTAAATTATACAACGCATATGGCTTGATAAATTTTGCATATGAATTCTTATAGATTCATTTTTTTTAATACGCTTTCGTTAGCTTCAGGCGTATGTATGTTTGTATGTATGTAACGGAATCTTTGAACATGATTTTGACCCCCTTCAAAACGTCGGATTAACTCGAAATTTGGTATACTTATTAAGGACCGATGACAGATCAACATTAAAAAAAATAATGAAAAAATTAATATATAAAAAAGTTTAAATTCAACTACAAAATGAAAAATAAATAATAGTTTAAAAAAAACTAACAAAATACGCTTTTATAGAAAATCCAACTAAAAAATAGAATTTTAATAAATTTGAATGAAACATAGTGTAAGAAAAAATGATTTTATTGTAAAAAAAAGCGTGGGGTGCATGGTATCAGTAGTTATGAGGCGGCGGAGCGAGAGAGGGAGAGCTCTTCCCTTTCCGCACCGATCCGTCGCCGTCGAGCCGGGGGCCGGAGGCGGGAATACGCCCGTACGTCCCGGCCCCTGTAGGTGGCGGCCTCCCCCCGGTGAAGGTCAAGGGGCGACCTGAGGGGGTGAGGCCGCGCGGCGCGCTACCAGCACTCTAGCGCGCTGCCGTGGANAATATTAACAAAGACAAACAATATTTAATCTATTCTCAATTTGACAACAGACGTCAAGAACAAAAGTTTGACAATAAATAGTATGCATGCGTGTGTGCGTCAAATACATGGTATGTAGTGTGTGTAATGTTTTCTTTATTGATTTAATGTATCTTTTATGCATTATTTAAAAAAAATATTAGCATTGTGCACTTCTTCTCTATATTCTTTATAAGTGTGGAAAATTTCATACTCCTCCGTCCGCGCAATTTTCGTAAAAAGGGATACAAAGTTTTTGCTTCACGTATTAATATATAGATACTTGTTGAACGTCAAAAGAACTACCGCCATTTTATTCTTATTTACGTAGAAAATATAATATATATATTTTTCAAAAGAAAATCAAAATGAAGGTCAAAAGAGAGAGAGAGAGAGATTTTATTAAAACCCAAAATACAATTAACATCGATAGTCAGTCAACAGGCTGGTATGTTATAAAATAGGTTGTCTTATTGCTTAAAACGATCTCTTCCAGACAACCACCGTCTTATCTACAGAATTTCTGAAATAGATAAAGCTGATATGTTGCGATACACAATATTAAATTATACAACGTATATGACTTGATAAATTTTGCATATTAGTTCTTATAGATTCATCTTTTTTTTTAATACGCTTTTATTAGCTTCAGACGTAGGTATATTATGTTTGTAACGGAATCTTTGAACATGATTTTGACCCCTTTAAAACGTTGGATTAACTCGAAATTTGGTATACTTATTAAGGACCGATGACAGATAAACATTAAAAAAAATAATGAAAAAATTAATATATAAAAAAGTTTAAATTCAACTAAAAAATGAAAAATAAATTATAATTTAAAAAAAACTAACCAAATACGCTTATATAGAAAATCCAACAAAAAAATAGAATTTTAATAAATTTGAATTAAACATAGTGTAAGAAAAAATGATTTTATTGTAAAAAAAAGCGTTGGGTGCATGGTATCAATAGTTATAAATACTTTATGAACAGATATGAGTAGAAGGGTTATTGTGTATCTCCTGTATAGCACAGCTTCATCTACTGTATAATATCCTGAATAACACACCACGCTTTTTTTTTATAATAAAATCATTTTTTCTTACACTATTGTTAATTCAAATTTATTAAAATTTATTTTCAATTTTTTTGTTAGATTTCTATAAAAGCGTAATTTGTTAGTTTTTTTAAACTATTATTTATTATTGCTTAGATGGTTGGACGAGCTCACAGCCACCTTTAGATATGAGTTCTAAGATCTCAGTATAGTTACAACGGCTGCCCCACCCTTCAAACCGAAGCGCATTACTGCTTCACGGCAGAAATAGGCAGGGTGGTGGTACCTGCCCGCGCGGACTCACAAGACGTCCTACCACCAGTTTGGTCTTCGTCTGTATGTATGTCAATCTCCGATACCCATAATACAGGGAATCCTAATTTGGGGCTAGATGATTGTGCATGATTTATTCACAGTTTTTCTTTTTAAAGTAAAGAATACCTTTCATTCGCATGTAAATTTTCTGACTGATTGAATGAACTCAAAGCTCAGTAAAAAACTATGCTCGACATATGTCAATAACCCTGACAATTTAGCGGGCCGCAGACGCGTGAGGTATGCGTGAGGTGTTAACGGAGGCTGCATGAGGTCGAAGCCACATGTGTATTGTGTGACGACTGCCCACATCTTTGAAACAAAAACGCAAAACAACTTCACGGCAGATATAAATAAGACGAAGATACATCCATGCAGTAATTAATCTTATATGTACTTTTTAATATTAATATGGGAAGCAAAAACTTTTTATCCCTTTTTACGAAAATTGCACGGACGGAGGAGTATGAAATTTTCCACACTTATAGAGAATACAGAGAAGGAGTGCAGATTACTAATTTTTTTTTTAATTTATTCTTCCTTGCACGTGCTCAGGGGAACTTATTTAAATCAATTTACTTGATTTTATAGAAGAAGGGCTTTGAAGAAATGTCAAATGATCGCGTCATATCTGTTTTAAGATCGCACAGCCCGTCACCTGACTTTATCTCTACTGCTTGAAGTCCAATGTGCTTACTCCGAGTCTTTTAACTTCCCGATCGCGTTAAAGTTAACTCAAATTTGTATGGACTGTGTTCCTGCGTTTGCCGCTAGGGGCGATGTTCCAACTCCATATTCTTTTAACTTATCTATTGGCTTTCGTCGATTGTGCAATTGCAAATCCTTAATATGTTTGGACACATCATTCGTAATGAAAGGTCATTGGAACGTTTAGTGGTTCAAGGAAGAGAAGACGGTCAACGCTCTCGCGGCCGATCATCCACACGGTGGACAGACTTGGATATGTTATCTACGAAGTGTTCCCTTACTGAGTGCCACAAATAGAGAAAGAGGGAGAAGTCTCTCAAAAGCCACAACCAAACATTTAGACTTATGTAACCACGACCACTCCGCCAGGAGTGAACGACTGAGAAGAAGAGAATTGGCTGGTAGCCTAAGAGGCTATTCCAGGATAGGTGAGCTTACGGGCTCAACCTGAGAGAATTTGCTAACACGAACCCTAGCAAGAGCCGTGCTTCGCAGAATCTACCATTAGATCGGAAACGCGACCCACTGAGAAGATCCGGCGAGAAACTCAGTGGGCTGTGTCTATGGGTTAATTCACTCGTTGAACTCTTCGTCGTAATCGACGAGGACGGTGACCGGTGCTTGAGAGGTCTAAAAGCACCGAGTGTGAATCCGGGGTATCAGACAAGACATGTTTCGGCCGATGGCGGCTTTGTGTTACCCCGTCGCGGTCATATTAGAACAGATCCATACTATTACGCGATCGAGAAATTAAAAAACTCGCACTAAGCACACTGCGCATCCTTATTGCGTCTCCAAACGAGACCAATATCGTAGATTCTCCCCACAGATTCACGGTGTCGGGTCAATCGCGTTACTAAGAGAGGATTTCGGAGAAATGGACTTGCGACCCTGGTGTAAATTTTAAGGACCTCTATCAATACGTATGGTCATTCCATCCTTCGCCTTCCTACCCGCCCATTATTCCCATATTCCAATTGGCCTTAGAATGAATTTCCCTCCACAGTGTTTTTGAGTGCTACGGCATATCCAGCACTTTATATTCCTACCTAAGCTGATGGTCTTGAAAGACCGTATCAGCGTCACCGGGCGAGTAGGTGAGCTCACGGGGCTCAAATCTGACGTTGTTGCTAACACGGACTCTAGTAAGAGTCGTGCTTCGCAGAATCTACAACCGGATCGGAAACGCAACCCACTGAGAAGATCCGTATCCGGCAATGCTGACGTCCACGACTAGTGGTTACCGACACGCTGGCGAGCTATTTGTTATGTGACGTATTGGCTTGAAGGATGGAACAGCCTCTGTGCAATAGAATA
The DNA here is from genome assembly GCF_003987935.1 of Bombyx mandarina. The sequence goes on from NW_021011536.1 coordinate 303,284, forward strand.
CATACTTCGACTACACGCCTTAACGTGGGGTCGGAAATTAAGCCCACTGAGTTTCTCGCCGGATCTTCTCAGTGGGCCGCGTTTCCGATCCGGTGGTAGCAAGCACTGCTCTTGCTAGGGCTAATGTTAGTAATGTCCTCAGGTTATAGCCCGGTGAGCTCACCTACTAGTTAACTTACGCTGGCATAACCTTTTAAGGTTACCGGCTGATGTAGACAAAATAAAATAAATTCAACATTTGCGTTATGATATTTATTGGTCCAGTGACAGTTTGTACTTAGATGTAACACGAATTCAATCATTAAGCAACTAATAATACTTTTACTCTTAATTCTTTATCTAAATCCAATTACTGAAATATGTAGATCGAGCGATACAAACGCGCAATCTTCGCTCAGAACGCATTGCTAATGTGGAAAACGATTTGAATTACGAAAAAATCGATGTTATCGTGGCGAGTTCTTCCGCGAAATGTGGTGATATAAAAAAAAGGTTGGTGCAAAATCGATTTCTTCGAATTCAAATCGGATTAGTGACGATAGTGCGAATGCGTTCGACGGGCGAGGCGGGACCTCGACCAGACTAATGGACCAAAGCCAGCCTAAAGGTTTGTCAGTGGCTATGTCGAAAACAGAACCAATCCGCTGTCTACCCATTAGTCTCCTCTCAGACATATCTTTAATAATCTAAGGATCTGTCAGTGACTATGTCGAAAACAGAACCAATCCGCTGTCTACCCATTAGTCTCCTCTCAGACATATCTTTAATAATCTAAGGATCTGTCAGTGACTATGTCGAAAACAGAACCAATCCGCTGTCTACCCATTAGTCTCCTCTCAGACTTATCACTACATAGTATAAAACAATGTCGCTTTCTCTGTCCCTATATCCCTATGTATGCTTAAATCTTTAAAACTACGCAACGGATTTTGATGCGGTTTTTTTTTTATAGATAGAGTGATTGAAGAGGAAGGTTTATATGTATAATAACATCCATTAAATAGTGGAGAAATACTGTTATTTTTGAGGTTTCTAAAGTGATGTCGTAAATAATCAATAATAAAAATTTCATGTTTCCGAAGCGAAGCGAGGGCGGGTCGCTAGTCTTTAATAATCTAAGGATCTGTCAGTGACTATGTCGGAAACAGAACCAATCCGCTGTCTGTCCATTCGACTCCCTTCAGACTTATCTTTGAAAAGGTACGTCATAAAATCCAATGGAACAATCACATTCAAGGGTAGCTCGTATCAAGATCATTACGAACTAGTCATTTGATAACGACACAGTGGATGGATTAATTAATGAGGTCATAACCGGAACTGGACTCTCACGGACCGTTCGGAACCCCTGAGTCTGCGGAGGGACTTCGGTTCCCTGTGTGTTTTGTACCGTATGCTTCATGGGGAGTGCTCTGGGGAATTGTTTGAGATGATCCCGTCATCTTGTTTTTACCATCGCACCGCCCGCCATCGGAGTAGAGTTCATCCTACTACATTTACAAGTGGTTGTGGCCTAAAGTATAAGACGTCCGGTGCATTCGTGTTGAGCGATGCGCCGGTTTTCAAATTACAGGTGGGTACCAATGTTTCTAAGGAAATACGTACTCAAAAAATGTTCACGGTTGACTTTCACGGCGAAGGAATAACATCGTGTAATAAAAATCAAACCCGCAAAATTATAATTTGCGTAATTACTGGTGATAGGACCTCTTGTGAGTTCGCGCGGGTAGATACCACCGCTGTGCCTGCTTCTGCTGTGAAGCAGTAATGCGTTTCGGTTTGAAGGGTGGGGAAGCCGTTTTTACTGGTAGTAGGACATATTGTGAGTCCGCGCGGGTAGATACCACCGCCCTGCCTATTTCTGCCGTGAAGCAGTAATGCGTTTCGGTTTGAAGGATGGGGCAGCCGTTGTAACTATACTGAGACCTTAGAACTTATATCTCAAGGTGGGTGGCGCATTTACGTTGTAGATGTCTATGGGCTCCAGTAACCACTTAACACCAGGTGGGCTGTGAGCTCGTTCACCCATCGAAGCGATAAAAAAAGGCACCTACCTGCGAACTCACAAGAGGTCCTGCCACCAGTAACAAAATCAGTAGCAGAATCTACCAGCGGATCAGAGAGTTTGTTAACACTGGCCCTTTAGCAAGAGCAGTGCTTCGCCGAGTCTACCAATGGATCGGAATCGCGGCCCACTGAGAAGATCCGGCGAGAAAATCAGTGGGCTGTCTGAAGGTAAGGTAAGTTCATTGTAAACGACACACCGGACAACGAACCAGAGAAAATACTACTAATCATTTTAATGTATTATATTTAGATACTAGTGACCCGCCGTCGCTTCGCTTCGGAAACTGTAATTTATTATTGATTTCTCCACTATTTAATGGATGTTATTATACATATAAACCTTCCTCTTCAATCACTCTATCTATTAAAAAAAAACGCATCAAAATCCGTTGCGTAGTGTTAAAGATTTAAGCATAGGGACAGACAGATATAGGGACAGAGAAAGCGACTTTGTTTTTCACTATGTAGTGATATATATTATGCATGTATTTCGTATATACAAGAGTATCTCTGATACGCGTTATCTTGGCAAATGATTGTCGTTAACAAACATTATCGCTGAGCACAGCAATAGAATTAATTAGGCAAAAAAAAAACTATAAAAGAACTCTCCAGAAAAGATAAGAACATATCCGTCTGCGAGCATCGTGAGAGAAAGACCGGTTTTAACGATTGTAGGGCTTATTGTGAGCGCGCTATGGTAGGTACCACCACCCTGCCTATTTCTGCCGTGAAGCAGTAATGCGTTTCCGTTTGAAGGGTGGGGCAGCCGTTGTACTCTAAAAACTGAGACTTCGAACTCATACCGGAAGGTGGGTAGTGGTATAAACCTGGCTGATGCCAGTGGACTCCGGTGACCACTTAACGGAAAACCCTTCAAAATCGACCACAACTGAGTCGAACAAGAGTCCACGCGGACACTGTCCAATGTTCACAGCGTGGATATATTCATATGTAGGTTTTATTTATTTATTGCTTAAATGGGTGGACGAGCTCACAGCCCACCTGGTGTTAAATGGTTACTGGAGCCCATAGACAACTACAACGTAAATGCACCACCCACCTTGAGTGCTAAGGTCTCAGTATAATTACAACAGCTGCCCCACCCTTCAAACCGAAACGTATTACTGCTTCACGGCAGAAATAGGCAGGGTGGTGGTACCTACCCGCGCGGATTCACAAGAAGTCCTACCACTAGTAATTACGCAAATTATAATTTTGCGGGTTTGATTTTTATTACACGATGTTACTCCTTCACCGTGAAAGTCAATCGCGAACATTTGTTAAATACATATTTCATTAGAAAAATTTGGTACCCGCCTGCGGGATTCGAACACCGTTGCATCGCTAGATACGAATGCACCGGACGCCGTATCCTTTAGGCCACGACGACTTTTGACTTTAGTATAGACGATTGTAATAACGAGCAAAATTTCATTAAGAGCGGACGTATTAGCGCTTTTGTATAGACTCTGCGATAACACACAAGATGTTGATTGAGTTGTCTTACGTAGGTTGGCTTTGGTAGCTTCGTTGATACGATAGTTGGCGACCCTTGCCGTTTAACGGGTTCGATATCCCCTCAGCGTGTTAACTAAATATATCTGCTATTCAAGTTCGCGCTGGAACTGTCCAAAAAGACGAGGAGATAGCCCGTCTTTGGGGTGTTGAATATGACATAAGAAAAAAGACCGTCTCGGATTCCACTAAGACTCGTAGCAAATTTTCCTTCGGTCCTAGTGAGTTGTAGGCATAACTGCTTGTACGGAAAAGACGCTAACAGGCAAGCCAATAACCGAGGTTATAAAAACCGCCGTGGACAGGAAGAGGTGGAGAGGCATGATGCGTCAGGGGCGCTTCAAGCTAGACACAACCTTCAGCAATGAAGAGGCCGACTAAGGAGAGAGAGAGAGAGAGAGAGAGTACGGTTTTTATTTTTACGAAAAGCTCGCAGTTTTCGTGGGTACGTTTTTAATATACTGGCACGTTTTGAATGGTCTTTCAGTCAGGGCGTAAGAGGTCTTTCGAAGCAAGATTGGCCTTTTTAACTGTGCGTTACCTGATAGACCTCATAAAAGTCTGTTTTTAATGTACCCAAAGTAATGTGGACATTGACCATCGCCTCCCAAAGCAAACGAATGAGCGCAGCTTTGATTGTTCCACCACGAGACAGTCGCGTATAGTATAGGGCTTTTGAACCATACAACGCAGGCGAAGTGTTAAGCAAACATCGGCTTTTTCTCCTACCTAATCGCTAGTAGCCAAGGGGCTATTCCAGCTACGCCCAGAACTTACTAACACTAGCCCTAGCTACGAATACCATGGATGGCCCTCCGCACCAACATCTCTATTCTCAGGCAGTTAAAAATAGAAAAGACTCAAAGTCTATCCACAACCTGCCTACAAAGAATATTGCGGTATTTTGGTCATGTTGCACGCAGGGATACCAGCAATTTGGAACGCCTTGTGGTGACCAGTAAAATCGAGGGAAAAAGGCCTAGGGGTAGAGGTCCCGAGATGGTCGGACCAAATAGCGGAGGAACTGGGGGTACCTGTCAGCGATGCACTCCACCAAGCTACAAAACGGGATCGGTGGAGACAGCTGGTTGACGGAACCCTCAGTAGTGAGGGACCGATCGAAGAGAGAGAGAGAGAGAGCCCTAGCAAGAGCAGCGCTTCGCAGAATCTGGCGTGAAACTCAGTGGGCAACACCGACGGAATACCGGTCGAAGTCTGTCGGCAAATCGCCAAGCGTTTATCGCGCCTAGATCGTCCATTAAAAGATTACAATCGTTGTTATTATAATTAATATAATCACACCGACACGAATATTTCGAGTCGGTTCATATAATGTCGATCGTAATCGATACGGCGGTCGCGATCTCCTCAAACAATCGACGAATTAATTTATACATGTATTTTTTATTATTATCTATAATCTATGTTAATGATCTACCGGTATTAGGGTGTATGAAGAATTTTTTTTTGCGTATGATCTCATATCGGTTATCGGGAGATACGTGTACTAGTCCGAACAGTCCGAGCTTTTATGCCGTAACTCATTTCGAGATGTGAGCTGTATTATTTTTCCTACCTATGCTGATAGCCTTGAGAGGCTATATCAGCGTTACCCTAGCGTGTAGGCGAGCTCTCGGGGCTCAAACCGGGGGTATTGCTAACGCTGGCCTTAACAAGAGCGGTGCTTCGCAGAATCTACCACCGGATCGGAATCGCGACCCACTGAGTAGATCCGGGCAGAAACTCAGTGGGCTGTGTCTATGGGTTAATTTACTCGTCGAGACCTTCGTCGCAAGCGACGGGTTCGGCAAGGACGGTGACCGATGCTTGAGGTACCTAAAAGCACCGTTAATGGATCGGGAGGATCCGTAATGACGTGTTTAGGGCAACGTCGACTGCTTACGATTCGGTCCACAGGATCGGGTATGTAATTTCCGGCGGTCACGACAAGAGGGTTGTCGTTTTTTTTTTTATTTTTTTTTTATTGCCCTTGTAGGCAGACGAGCATACGGCCCACCTGATGGTGAGTGGTTATCGTCGCCCTTGGACTTCAGTAATGCCAGGGGCAGAGCCAAGCCGCTGCCTACCGTGTCGTACCGCCTTCTCAAAGTGGCGCATTGATGCTGACTATATATAATTACTGATTGAGTCAAGCTCCAGGTCATCATGGAGATCCATATTCTTTAAGAACCACGTGTGAACTGTAGACCTCAATTGTGTAATACTAACGGCTGCCCCGCTCTTCAAAACGAAATGCAATACTGCTTCACGACAGAAACAGGCGGGTCCTACCCGTGCGAGCTCATAAGACGCCTAACCAACCGTGATCAAGCATAACATTTTTATTATACGACGTTATTTCTTCGTTGTGGAAGTCATTTGTCTCTCTTTCTATCTCTCTTCCTATCTCTCTTTCTTTCTCTCTTTCTATCTCTCTTTCTATCTCTCTTTCTATCTCTCTTTCTATCTCTCTTTCTATCTCTCTTTCTATCGCTCTTTCTATCTCTTTTCTATTTCTCTTTCCGTCTCTCATTTCTGTCTGTGGACTCTGATCACCATTTTCAGATGGCCCGCGATCTCGTCCAAGCATGTAAAGCAAATAAAAATAAGCCACAGCTAAGTTTTATATGAACAGATTTTCAAATAATCTATAAACTAATAAAATTACGATAATAGAGTCATATATGTACAAAAACCAAAGGAAATCACCTTTGCTATATCTATGTTAATAAATACTTCAAATTGATATCAGCACGTTAGTACTTTATTAGGCATGATTTGGTATTCTCAGTTCTATAGGACAACGGCTGCCCCACCCTTCAAACCGGTATGCGTTGTTGCTGCAAACGGAAATGGTACACGTCATTACGGATACTCCCGATCCATGAACGGTGCTTTTAGGTACCTCAAGCACCGGTTACTCTTCTCGTCAAACCCGTCACTAGCGACGAAGGGTTCGGCGAGTAAACTAACCAATAGACACTAACCATACTGAGACCTTAGAACTTATATCTCAAAGTGGATGACGCATCAAAATCAGTTCATCTAGAAAAAAATTACAGAGGTAACAACCACAAGACAATCAAATTGAATACCTCCAGCTTCCTTAAAAGTCGGTTAACAAGATTACAGTTTGAACAATAGTAACCGTAAACATTTGACAGTTAAAAGACATGCTTATGTCATGGACCATCTTACGATAGGAGACAAGTAAAAAAATGTCCACTACACAGCAAGTTATTGTTGGAAGACTCACCGAAATAGCGCTAGTTTGTAAAGTGGAAACGATATGAGTATAGCAGTTTTAAACAGAGTAAAGTGACGTCATTACGGATCCTCCCGATCCATTAACGCTGCTTTTAGGTACGATAAGCACCGGTCACCGTCCTCGTCGAACCCGGCGCTTGCGACGAAGGGTTCGGAGAGTAAGCTAACCAATAGACACAGCCCACTGAGTTTCTCGGCGGATCTTCTCAGTGGGTCGCGTTTCCGATCCGGTGGTAGATTCTGCGAGGGCACTGCTCTTGCTAGGGCCAGTGTTAGCAACTTTTTTTTTATTGCTTAGGTGGGTAGACGAGCTCACAGCCCACCTGGTATTAAGTGGTTACTGGAGCCCATACGTAAATGCGCCACCCATCTTGAGATATAAGTTCTAAGGTCTCAGTATAGTTACAACGGCTGCTCCGCCCTTCAAACCGAAACGCATTACTGCTTCACGGCAGAAATCGGCAGGATGGTGGTACCTACCCGTGCGGACTAGCAAGAGGTCTTACCACCAGTAAGTAATTTCCGGTTTGAGCCCCGTGAGCTCACCTACAAGCTCGGCGAATCTAGAATAACCCCTCAAGGTTGCTAGAAACAACACCAAAAAACAAAAAGTTGATGCGAAACTACCACAGTTTATGTCGTTGTTTTTAAAATCCTTCCACTTGCTACAGTGGCGCCATCTTAATTGGGTCCCTTTCAGCGGACACTTTTTAATACACTGAGATGATGCTCCTTGCTTCTACCTTTGGGAGGCTTAAACGACAAAGGAGATCTTTCACCGAGCGGTTGATATTGCTCGGTAGACCGACGGTCCGAATGTTTTTTTTTTTTTTAATACCTAAGCTGGTAGCCTGGAGCGGCTATTCCAGCGTAACCGTAACTAGTAGGTGAGCTCACGGTGCTCAAACCTGACAACGATGCTAACACGAACCCTAACAAGAGCCGTGCTTCGCAGAATCTACCGCCGGATCGGAAACGCGACCCACTGAGAAGATCCGGCGAGAGAATCAGTGGGCTGTGTCTGAAAGTTAATTTGCTCGGTGACCGGTGCTTGAAGTACCTAGAATCACCGTTAGTGGATCGAGAGGATCCGAGATGACGTGTTTTGGGCGACGTCGACTGCCTTCCATTCTGTCCGCAGGATCGGGAATGTAGTTACCGGCGGCCACGATGAGAGGGTTCTCGTGTCGTGCCGCTTTATCGAAGTGGGTCCGAATGTAGTTCTTCGGAACCTGTATATATGCGAGCTTATCTTGAAAATGTCGTAAGCGAGATTCAGGCATCTGTCAATTATCTTGCGTTTCATGATGGCTACCCGACACATTACCCTCCACAGTTGACGTACCTTTACCGTTATTGATAAGGCCAATGACGTAAGCATTCGTAATTCTGATAACACTTGATATTTTTAAAATTACAATCGATTGTATTAAATTAATGGGTGCGTCTGTTTGTTCGCAATTCGAATTTTGTTCATACTTTTAGTCAATTACGCGTTTAGTTAGTTAGTTTAGATAAAACTTTTAGTTTTAGTTATAGCATACAAATGGTAACTTTGACTACCGTCTGGTGTAGTGGTAAGTGACATGGTCACTACACGAGGGGGTCGCGGGTTCGAATCCCGCCAAGGGAAGATATTTGTATGATAAATATAAATGTCTTTTCCAGGGTTATGGATGTCTATTAAATATATGTATGTGTATAATAAAAATCGTACATTTATTTCCGTTATCTGGTACCTGTAACACAAGTTCTTTATTAACTTATCACGGGACCAGTTAACGTGGCGTGATTGTTAAAAAAATAAATAAAATACACTAGTTGAAATCGTTATCCAGAGATGATGACACTTGTTTAATTTTTCCGGGATAAAGTGTTGCTTGTAATCACTATCTGATCTATTAATTACCAGCCGATTTAATAGTTACATATAATATACTAGCTGGCCCGGCAAACGTTAATTTGCCATATAAACTGTTTCTAGGAAAGATAAGCCCTCCGAAGCTCTCCGAACATCCGAGAACCCACTAAGCCGTCAGAGAACTCTACGGGAACCTCCGAGAATCTAGGAGAACCTCCGAGAATCTACGAGAATCTTCGAGAACCTAAGCCACGCCGTTCGGATTGTCGATAATCCCATTCTCACGGATCGTTTGGAGCCTCTGGGTCTGCGGAGGGACTTCGGTTCCCTCTGTATTTTGTACCGCATGTTCCATGGGGAGTGCTCTGAGGAATTGTTCGAGATGATACCAACGTCTCGTTTTTACCATCGCACCGCCCGCCACCGGAGTAGAGTTCATCCATACTACCTGGAGCCACTGCGGTCATCCACAGTGCGTTTCCAGAGATCTTTTTTGCCACGTACCATCCGGCTATGGAATGAGCTCCCCTCCACGGTGTTTCCCGAGCGCTATGACATGTCCTTCTTCAAACGAGGCTTGTGGAGAGTATTGAGCGGTAGGCAGTGGCTTGGCTCTGCCCCTGGCATTGCTGAAGTCCATGGGCGACGGTAACCACTCACCATCAGGTGGGCCGTATGCTCGTCTGC